>JABSTQ010011083.1:340000-586079 GCA_013358835.2 Ixodes persulcatus | reverse complement strand
TTTTCCACGGGACCCCCCCCCCCCCCCCCCCCCCCCCCCCGGCACACGCCTTTTTTTTCTGAAATGACAAAAATAAAATTTGCTTTTTTTTTTCGAACGGAAAAAAGAAAGATTTTTTCGGAGCTGTAGGAAACGAGGTCAATCCCTTTCTATGTGCAGTTTCTGTGGAATGTCCGTTTTTTTGTTGTTTTTTTTTCGAGCTGGGACTGGGAGTGGGAAGCCCCAGAGAAGCCACAGTGCGTGACAAAGGCCATTCAAGGCGAAGTTTGAGGGAGCAGAATGTAGCTTTGTAAGTCCTTCGTTCAAACTAGCCCCCTCACGCACACACACACAGAAATAAAAAAAAAATTAAAAAATCCTGCTTACGGCCTACTCGCAGCCCGTAGGAGAACCAGAACCGAAGAAATGCCTAAAGCGGATGCAAAATATAACAAAGCCAGTTCAAATATTTCCATATTTCCCCTACGTAGCCTTTGTGACAAGAGAGGTTTCCAGTTGAGCAGTGGTCGGGGCGATCTCTTCCGCTAATGGATACGACACATGATCCGTTTCAAATCCTGGAGCTGCTGCTCTTTTGTATAACATGCGAGCTCATCTATATGTGAATAATAAAATGAGCGACGCAAACTTTGGGTGACAACCCTTGCTCAAGCTTAACAAGATCTAGAACCCCCTCCGCTCCGCCCCCCTCCTCCCCCCCCCCCCCCCCCACACACACACACACTGTCCAACGCACAAATCATTAAACTTCTTCAAACGAATTCTATGCTTGTGTCCGCATTGTGAAGGTGCAGCGACCACGAAGAGGGAACCAGTTTTTCTTCTTCAATACTTGTGCAAATGTGAAATATAGGTTGGAAGTAGTTCATTGTTATGAGCGCTAAAGATGTGTCTTCACACAATAAAGTAATCGGAAAAGTAACGGTTACTTCTCTAAGTAATGTCCAATTACTTTTGCCGTTGAGTAATCAAGTAATCTAATCGAATACTTTTTAGCCAAGAGTAATAGTAATTGTAATCGATTACTTTTTTTTAGTAACGTGTACAAGACTGCTCTAAGCAGACATGTTTGATGCATGCGGATATATGTAGCAGACATACTTCAAACATGCGTGAGGCGTGTTCGCAGATAAGTCTGTCATCACGTCAGCGAGCGAAAACCGTGTCTCTATTATGTTGTGTGAGGAGTGTGGCTTCGGCTCTAGAGCACAGTCTGAGTAAGACAGCGTGCTTGTTTAAGTCAAACTTGTTTCGTTAAAGTTTTAGACAGCGGAAACATACTCGGCCTTGAAATGTCACGAGTTGTCTTAATTCAGCACCGAAGAAGACATGAGCGGTAGCGTGCTGTTTTTGAACGCCCTTTTTTATACGTAAGTGCTCGAGCAGACGACACATTCTGACGAATTTCACCCCACAATGCAAGCAGTACGTAGAGGGTAACTCTGGTAAGAAAATCGAACCAAAGTAAATGACTGATATCGATTGACGGAGACTAAATACATGCACTGCCGAAACATCACACTAATGGGAAACCGCGATCCCCTCTGTAATCGATATTAAAAATGTTACCACCAGCGGGGGCATTCAGCGGGTTGGCAGTTTGTCAAGCAACCTTGTGCCCTGATGTCATTTTCGTTTTGGTTTCTTGTACGTACATCGTACCGCCACTTCTTTCGCCGTGTTTCGCTGCTGCGTTTTCAGCCGCCTCAGCTGACGATTTCTGCTTGTTAATTATGTTTTGTTTTAGCGCCCACAGTTTGCAAGTGCTCTTCGGTGATCGCGTACGAAGATTATTGACTCCCTGGGTTCCTAAACTCGTCAAACACAAAGTTGGAGCCGAAAGTTCGCGGAACGTGCCGATTGGACGTCGGCAAAGAAAGAGCGAAGTCATCGCCGTGATAGGCCAATCGGTGCGCTCCGTCAACTTCGGCCCCAACTTTGTGTTGACGAGTTTGGAGGCCCTGCTCTCTCAAGTGCGTCGTGGTGCGGAAGGTGGCGTTCACTGGCGGCCATAGTATAGTCCGTTTCTGCTCAGCGCGAGCTTACATATAGCTTCCACAACGCTTCTGCAGCGTGGATTGCACACCACCAAGATTGTATAGTTCTTCTCAGAAGATAAGTGGGGGCTCGTTCTGAGCCTGCGTCACGGTGTAAGATAATACTCTTCAGGTGAGGACACGGCGGGGCTGAACCAATACCACCTAGAACACAAGGCCTGCGCATGACGTTTCGTTAGTAGATCCCCGACCCGCCCCAAGCGGCAAACAGGCTGAAGCTTGACGAGAGTATGGGCCGCGTCGCAACCATAGAGTTATTACAATAAACGCTAGAGGCTCAGCTGGCGCTAGTGTCTACGGGACTTCCGGTTGCAAATTGAAGCAGACAGCATGCAGTCTACTTTTCCAGTCTTCCTGTGTATTCCTATGCGAAAACGCGCGTGAATTTTGTATCTTCGCCGGAAAATAACATGAATAACTTTTGTTATTTCGGTTGTACCGGATAGTATGTACCTTTATTAATATGGTGATAGTGTAATTGCTTGAGTTACAGCATTTTTTCTTTACCACTGAACGATGTTAAACTTCGCTATATTTTAGGCCCAAACCTCTGTTCCATGGCAGGTATGTAGAAACGAGCGACGATTCTAAGCAAAACAACGATCGAAAGGAATGCAAAGTGTGTTCAAAGTTCGCCAGCATTCTGTTGGTGCTTATATATTGTTAATATGCCCGCCCTGTCACTATATAAAATGACCCCGTCGTGCATCTTTACGAGTGATTAAAGAAACGTTCGAAACGTAAAGAATAAAGTACGTGGGCTACTAAAGGTGTGTTTTCTTATTATTTCCTATGTCGGGCAGTTTTATCGGGCACCTGTTCTCTGGCTTCACCCTATTTGCAAAGATTTGGAGCGTGCGGGTAATGATTTGAACCCAGAACTAGCATCTTCGCACATATTCATGAGCAGAAAGAATAAAGCAGTACTTATTTATTGTAAATCGGACTGTATTACGTGACTTTCAATTTATTTTGATCGTCTGCAAGTACGAGGAGTTACTTATCCAGAGTTACTGCAGTAGTTCTTGCCGTCTTTCTTGGTTTCCCACATGTCCCTTCGTTCGTTTGGCACGTATATCCCCCATGCTGGAAAGCGTCGACGCCGTGTTCGCGCTAACAGTGTCCGACAGTGCACATAAATACACGTACGAAGTGGTTTTAACACCGTTTTTCATGCCACGAATTTCAAATAAAAATGCTGTAACTGACCAATTATTTCGTCTGCGTGACTGAGAAATGTTCCAATGTGCCTAGTACGTGCAAATTATTCGTGATATTTCCTCTTACAATCGAGCGCAGAGAGAAAATGCACTCGCTTTTTCCCATAGGAATGCATTACCGGAAGTCAATTTCTGACTGCTTGCTGTCTGCTTCAAAATGCAACAGCACACTAGCGCCAGCTGAGCCTCTAGCGTTTATTGTAATAACTCTATGGTCGCAACTACGTCGCATTCACCTGCGGCCACAGCTGTGTGCGTGACTGCTGAGCGCGAGCTGATTGCGAGCTTCCAGTTCATTTGCAACGCGCACGCGAACACTCCCTCGGCCACAAGAGCGAGCTAGCACGCGCTCCTTGCTTTGAGACGAGCATTTCTAGCGCGCGCGCTCGTTCTGCGGAAGAACGCTTCAAAGCAGCGACCCAGAGTATAAACAGCGCCCTCGAAAATGGCGTCCAGTGCCAGCGTCCAGCGTCCAGCGAAGGGCTTTGCAGCCCTTCGCACAGCAGTAAGGCATTTTCACTCATGCATTTGACGCTCCACGTGAACGTCTAACTTCATTGTATGCTATTAGCGGCGAGAAGTTTTGGTGGCGCCCTCCTGTGGTTCCCCTTTGTGACGTCATTACCTTGCAAACAACAAGTTCGATGGTGTTTGTTATTAGCATGGTGGAAGCTTGAAATCATTGCGCTCTCAAAGGAACACTGCCAACACCGTCCAAATTAAAGTTCTTTCATTCCTCTTATTTCCGTCGATTATAAATCCCATTTCCGACGTCATAGTCAGCGTTCGGCCAATCGTGGAAGGCCGACCACAGCGACGCTTTCGGTCGCGCACGGGGCTAATAGCAACAGACACTCGGCGTGAGCATCCGTTTCATTATCTGCTACACAAACCACTGAAGCAGGCGATGGAGCAGACGAAGTCGCAGATGATGTAGCAGACGACGGTGCTCATCCGGGCTACCTAGGGGGCGCTGAGGGGATCTACTAGTGATGACGTTTAGAGGAGGAAACGCGCAGGCCTTGTGTTCACACCAGCTCGGAGCACACGGAACGAAAGCTCGCGCTGCCATCCCCACCCGGCCCGTTTCGATCTGGATGAGCGTCGTACCGGCGTGCGGTCGTGTGTCACTGCTGCGTGGTGCACGTTAAAGACCCCAGGCTAGCGGTTGTACTGCACTGGCTAACTTTCTCATCTACTGCTGGGAGACAAGTCGTTCGTTGAGGCAGACTAAGTTTCAGGCTGCGTAAACATACACGCACCCCAATTTTTTTTTCTTTCGTTGTGGCGAATGAAAGTGATGTCTAGATTTTGGATTTGCCTTGCTTGTAATGGCTGACCATAGTAACCAAATTGGATTTAAATTTGAATTAAAGCTCGTGACTTGGCGCAACAATGTGTGGTAACGTGTTTTTAATAAGACGACGAAGCTATTTATGAAAATATGCGTTTGTACTTTAATATCTTGCGTGCCCATAACTTTACCCATCGTCACTGCCGCCATTTTGGAGTGACACTAAGTTTTCCCGTGTAGCACCAAAACACTTGGAGTGTGTTTCGACGGGTTGAAGTGCACTCGCTTGAAGTGCACTAAACTTGCCCGTAGTGGTGGCACACGCAACGTCAGGAGCTAATGACGTTTTAAGCGCGTGGCACAAGCAGCACCGACGGGACCGAGCTCCGAGCTCGGACAGAACAGCACGAGCCTGGCAGCGATCGACGGTGCAGCAGGGCGGTCTCAGCGGAGCCCCGTTTTTATGTTCTTTTAATTTGTTAGCGGTTATAAAGATCCGTTAAGTTGATTTCCATCGACGCACGTCTTTCCTGACCACCAGAAACTATTTACTCTATTATTTGGCGCACAATTCAACTGCAACATATTTCACCACGTCAACCGTCACACAAAAACGGTCTAGGGACTCTTCGTAGTACATCCTTTTACTGAATTATTCGATTCAAACTCCAAGGAGGATGCTGGGAAAGTATGTACACGCGCTGCACACTCTCGCCTTATCAGCGTAAACTATTGAAAGTAAATACCCAAAATAGCGCGTTGACCAACGGATGTTCAAAGTGCCACCTCTTCGATTTTTGCTGTAGAACAGATATGCTGCAGACCACAGCACGTGCAGCGCGTGCAACTGCACTTGCTCCATGCTACAATACTTCGTTTGACGCAACGTTACTAAAAGACTCAGTCGGGAAACTCACCCTTGAAACTCGGACCGGTCGCGTCCACCGGGACCAAACTAAATAGGATAACAACGCCTCCTTTTAGCGACTAGTCCAAACATAAAAGTCAATTTATATTGCTACTGCAAAATGAAACTGCGAGATGGCGCCACTGGCCCTTGTGCACCTCGACCTGAACCGGTACGTGCAGACGTGCAGTTCCCGGAGTGGCCGCTACGGGAGAAATGGCGGCGTTGCGATCGCCAATAGTTCGGTTATTGAGTACGGATCGAAACCACTTTTTTAAAGTCGGCTTTATGGCAGTTTCCCAACTGAGTTGTTCTAGTAACGTTTGTTTCGCGTTAAGTTCAAGCCCAGCCGACGCTACGAGCTCATGGGACCAATCAAAGAGTTTCAAAAGCGCGCCATGTTTATGTACGTAAATTCTATCATGTCTGGACCAATCATGAAAAAAAAAAAAAAAAAAAAGTAACTCGAGCTTGTGACGTTGCTTGAGTGGCCCCATTACCTCGTAGCGTTGGCTGCCTCTGGACTTAGGCTGAAATTGAAGTATAGGTACTTGTGTAATTTAGCAAAATATCCATTAAGTCAGAGCAGTTGGACTGAAGAAAGCGCATTGTTATCGTGTATACCGAAGTAGCGATTACGCGACCGCACGCCGGTATTTTTCTGATGTTCGTTTTCCTGTCTATAAAGATAGCTATACACGGGGACATTTTTCTGTGGCTCAAGGGTAGGGAGCGCGTGCTTGAGCGCATGTTATCGTTGCTGCATGCGCGCGTCCTCTCCTCATCGAAAATGCCACACGAAGTTTTCCCCGAGTATAATTACGTTGGCCTGGTAGGGAACCCTCTTCCAACGAGCGAACTTGTTGTGGGACATTTGGACAAGCAGAGCCCATTCACCGGAACATCAACCTCTAACTCTCTTCGCCGCACCCGTACACGCCAACGAGTCGTACATCCCTAACGAGCTTTCCCCTCTTTGATATCAAAAGAGTTTCCAGCACGATACGCCACGACCATCTTGCAAAAGGAAACGGCTGCTACTGTAGATGATGAGGACGAAGCTCACGAGGAGTCGCCCAAAGTATTCTGAGTGCAGCGCGGGTAATGCCGCGAAGACGACCCAATCGCATTACCCGTTCCGCGCTTACACGACGGGCGGGATAATGAAGGTAGGCCGTCTCCTACGCCCCAAAAACTTTCGCGTCAGGTACACACAACACTCGGTCGTGCTCCGCAGCTCTTATGACTGTTAGTTTGTCGGCGAGACGACGTTCGTGTACAAGAGCGAGCGCGAATACGCGCGCCGGGAGCCTCGGGGGCGCGCTATGGGTGAACAATGATGTAATTAATGGGTCCGCGTAAACCAGAGGTTGCGAGTATGTTTTTTTTTTTTTTGTTTTGGTGTGTGTAGGGTTGAGTCATCGCAATCGCTGCCGTCATCGTTGCAAGTTCGGGATCGTTTCCCGGGTTAGTGCGGAGGACACTGTGACTTTCCTGTGTGTTTCCTTTATGCGTCTTTGTTGGGGATGTCCCCTTGGGACCGGTTACTTTGGGGGAGTTTCCGGTGATTGCGCGCGTGGCGTCGAGAAAAGTGCGCGCGAGACTTTTGGCAATCACGGAAGAATGTGCGGTGCGTTGCTGCGTGGAGGAGTTGTTGCGTCGCAGAACGGAGGAAACTTGCTTCCTCCCGTTGTTGTCGCTTGTCCTTGTTGCTTGGGACGCAACGGCGTCTGCAGAAAGCACGCTCTCATTTAGGAAGCCCCGAAGGGCAAACGGTCACATTTGGTGTACAGTGGTTTGTGCAGCGGGATGAGTAAAACGTGAAACAAATGTAAGCAAAATATTATAAAAGCTTGATTATGTTGAGAAATACCGAGGGGCAGAGAATGTGTATAGCAAAATCTACCACCTCGCAGAAATTTACGTCACGTGACTCGAGGTCACGCCAGATGACATCGATTTCGCCGCTAAATTTAGTGGGGAAAATGACGCCACGTGACTTGAGGTCACATGACGTGGTCGCGTGACGTCAATGTTCCTGCTAAGCTTAGCGCGGAAGTTGACATCAAGTTATGACGCTGCTTCGTGACGGTTCCCTGTGGAATTCGGCTGATAAAACACGCTCGTTTTTAGAACTGCTTCGTGTCGCGGCGCCCAGTGGCGTAACCATAGCCACAGACACATACGCTGTTACGTGGTGGCGCTGCATGTCACGTAATGACGCCAGTGACGGCTGGTATGGCTGCGGCACTCGACGGCACGACGCAGCGCGTGCGATTTTTGCTGGCATATATTTCACGTTTCCTTCGAAATACTATAAGGTGTATTTTCACTGCGGTCAGACAGGGGGAAGGGTGGGGGGGGGGGGGGGGGAGAGAGAGAGAGGAAGGTGTTGTTTGGTTTATGTGTTGTGCGTATCTCTAGACAGCTGGAAGTTATCAGCCCCATTGGTTGTCTGACCTCTCCGCTGTACGTAGGCGAGAAATGTGGCCAGTGCAGTAGGACCTCTAGCCCGGGTCTTTAACGTGTATAACGCAGTAGCATAGCAGTAGTAAGACACGACCAACACCGGTACGATGGTCATTCAGATCGAAACGAGAAGGGGTGAGGATTAGGATGGAGGTCACCGTCAACAACATTTCGCTGCTGGGTGCCTTTTTTTTTTTCTTTTCTTCTCTTTCTCTTGTTTGATGAGCCCGCGCGCGAAGGTCCACTTCACCTTCACGGGAGGACCGGTGGCCGAGTGGGCTTGCAGCGCCAGCTTGGGGCACGTGGAGCGAAAGCTCGCGCTGCAGAATCTGGGGATCCTGGGTTCAATTCAAACCACTGCCCGTTCTGATCTGGATGAACATCGTGCCGGCGTGCGGTCCTGTATCACTACTGCGTGGTGCACGTTAAAGACCCCAGGCTATCGGTTGTACTGCACTGGCTAAATTGCTCATCTACAGAGGTACCAGATGCCCGTTGGGGCTGAATAACTCCCGGTTGCATAAACAAACACACAACACAAAGCTCTTGTAAAGTGAGCAACATCCCTACCCAATATCGCTGCACGGCCCCTTTAAAAAGACACTGACACGCGAAAAAAATCCTTTGATACGTTTTTGCCAGGCGATTTATTATGTTTCAGTACATTACTCAATCAATATTTTGCTGCAGAATCACGTATCTTGTTAAGAAAGCAAGAACACTCACTGCTCCGAAATCGAAACCAAAACATGAGCACGGAGATTCATGGCCGACTACGCGTACAGAGGAGGAGAAGGAAATGCGAAGGAGGAGGGAGTTGCCGGAAATCACATGTCTGTCGGTCCGTTTTTTTTTTCCCCCGTTCCTCCGACAACGACGAAGTTGCCGTTCGACAACTCGCTGTTCTGCACTTGGAAGATCGATTCACCGGTACCACGAACTACAGTTCTGAAGTAGCAGTCCCATGGCCGCTGCAACTCGCGACGTTGTTCCGTAGTGCGCCGCCATCGCGTCGTCCAGCCCCTGGTACGTCGTCACATTGAGAATTACGTAGTACATGTACTTTCTCTGATCTGTGCGACTTTTTGTGTTTTTTTTTTTCATTCAACACAATTGCAGTGTTTTGGGAGTAACAAAAATTGGGTTGATATTCTTCTCCATTTTTAATATTGAATGTGTGTCTTAGATGACCCACCACTTCGAGTATACTTGGTACGCATCAGTTTGAACGCCACGGGACTATGGAAAAGAGAGTGAGGGCGCCTGAAGCCGGCACATTCTCGACCGGCGGTTTTTGGGAGGGGAGGAAACGAATCTTGAGCCGCAAATTGTGTTCTGGGTCGTTGGCCTCTTATAGGTCATATTGCAATAAAAACCACGACGAGCAAAACTACCACGTCAGTGTCCCTTTAAGAGTCAATAATCGAAGTGCGCCGGCGCTATTTGTGAAAACAATATTCATTTTGAAGCCTGGCTGGCGAGGGAGAGGAGGAGTGCACAACAAAAAAGTTCGTGGCATTTGATGATAAAAGATAAAGAGGAATAGCGTTGTAGGCGTTACCGAAAAAAAAGTAATGAAATAAGTTACTCGTAACTTGGAAATTAAAAGGAACGCCTTACAGACCTACGTTACATCAAAATGAAAGGAACACGTTACCGTTACCGTTACCGATAAAAAGTAACGCACGTTACTTTTTATTTACGAAACGATAGCGTTTTTCGACAATGCTAAAAAGTTCCTGGGTATTGGGCGTTTTTTTGTTAAGTGGGAGTGTTTGCGTAGGGAAAAGAAAAAAAAAAATTTTGAAGGTTTGGACGATTGAGTGCGAGAATCGATAAGTTGGCGCCTGAAAAGGCAAAACAATTAAGGCGTGATTTTTTAAACATTGTTTGGGACAAAGGTGTGACGAGTAACGATACCGGTACGCGTTACTGTTTTGAAAATGTAACGAGGACGCTACTACGTCACCGGGAAATTTTGCGCGTTATCAGTAATGCCGCTAGTTGTAAACCGTTAAAACTAACACTGGGAAGAAGGCACGCATTTTAAAACCATTTTCTTCGAGTACGTTCTGCGTGGGTCACTACTAAGTCGTGCGTTGACTTTGACAGTGTTTCTTTTTTATTATTTGAACAATTATAAGGAAGACGTTGGCACGCTGTCCTCCTTTTCACGGTAAAAGCGCTTTAAATGCCCGAAGGCTCCCTCAGACAAAATATTTTGCAGAGCCACCCTCTTGTGCCTGTGAGCTCTGAAGACAAATCATAAGCACACAGCGCAGCCTCTTCGGAATGGACGCCCAATTTAGTGGCGCAGTAAAACTGCAAACCTGTGGTTTTCAACATGCGTCTCTACTTAGGAACATACTTGCGCGTAATCCGTTACAACTATCGCGTTACTTGTACCTCGTTATTTTTCGGCAACGAAGTAACGACCTAGTACTTTTTAAGAGAAGAAACGCGTAACAAAGTTTCGGTACCTTTTGATGAATTAACGAGTAAAGGTATTCAGTTCCTTCTGGAGGGAAGCGTATACAACACAATCACCCAAGCTAATTCTCACCCCAGCTCGCGCCTGAAATATGCACGACGGGAAAACGCTTGGTAGACCATAAAAAGATGTGAATGCGGTATGTCAGCCATAGATATCCCCGAATAAATGCGTTGAAAAGCGAGGAATGATTAACGACAAAAAAATATTGGAAGCGGCTACTGCTTCATAAAGACAACACTTTCAGAGTAAGGAGAAAATAACGCGTTTCTTTCAAGCTGGTGTAACGCGTCCCGTTTGGATCGCAACAACGAGTAGCGTATCAAGTTACTTTTTGAGTAAGCAGCGAGTAATGGCCTTTAGTTACTTTATTTCAGTAACGTGTGCATGTCTGCTAATCAATTACACGATTGTACTAGCGGTACGGTTCTCAGTTTCGTTTGATTTTGTTTAAGGAGATAGTTACGTTAGCCTAGTGGACAAACTTCCTATAACGAACAGGCTGTGGAACATTTGGACAAGCAGGGACCATTTACCGGAGCATCAACATCTATAGCTCCCTCCGCGGGCACGAAAGTAAACTATAGTCCGTTGCAACCTAAGAACGAAGGGTGATTCGGGCCGGGGAGGAGGAAGCAGACGGAACGCTGGAGAAGAGAGTGGGAAACCTCCTTCTCTCTTTAGCGTTCCGTCTGCTTCCTCCTCCCCGGCCCGTCTTACCCTCGCTCTTCGTTCTTAGGTTGCAACAGATTATATATAGACACAGATATTCCTAACGAGCCCCCCTCCTTGATGTCAACAGAGATTCCAGCACGATACGCCACGACCACCTCGCAAAGGACACGACTGCTGCCGCGGTTGATGAGGACGGACATCACGAGGAGTTGCCCAGATTAGTCGAGGCATAGCGCGGGTAACGCCGCGAAGGTGGCCTGATCGCATCACCCGTTCCACGCTTAAACGACGCGTGTGCTAATAAAGTAGGCAGTTTTCTTGCCCCAAAAATCCGGCGTCAGGTACACACAACATTCGGTAGTGCTCTGCTCTGCGACTGGAAGTTTGTTGTCGAGACATCGTTTATGTAGAAGAGCGCGAGTGCACGCGTGGCTGGGAGCCTTGGGGGCGTCTTCTGGGTAAGCAATGATAGTAATTAATGGGTTCACGACCGGCGGTTGCGAGCGCGTTTTGTGTATAAGGTTAAGTTGTCGCCGGTGCTGCTGCCACTTTTATTATTATGACGTAATGCACCACTACAAAGGCGCACAGCTGTTTGTGGTGCACTAAATGTAAAGCAAATGAATGAATGAATCATTTCGATATCAGTATCATTCCCCGCGGTAATGCGGAGGAGGCTGTGGCTTCCCATTTTCCTAGCTCTTCGTTTGCGCGACTTCGTTGCATAGATATCCTCTTGGGACAAGTTACGTTGGGGGGAGTTTCGGTGATTGTGCGAGGCCTCCAGAGAAGCGCTCGCAGGACTTCGGTAATCGCGGCGGAATGTTCGGTGCGATGCTGCATGAAGAAGTTGTCCCGCTGCATAGCGGACAAACGTTTTAAAGCGGTTGCTTTATAGGGTCAACCTACCTCAGGAGCCGCCGCGGTTATGGAGTAACCGAGGTCGGTTAGTCCATAACCACTAAGCGATCTTGATAAACGCGGCAACCGATGCGAGGGATCGAACCCCGGTCACCGACGTGGAAGCCAAGTGCGCTGCTGACTGAGAACCGGACCCAGCACGCGGGAACGGGAGGAGCAGAGGCAGTTGGTGTGGGAAAGCACGCGGAGAGGGGTGGGAAGGGCAGGAAGGAGAGGAGCAGAAACAGGTGGTGTAGAAAAAACGCGCGGAACGAGGAGTAGAAAGGTCAGGAGAGTGTACTTCCCCTGTCTTGGTGACCCAGAAAATTCAACGCAAATATTTTCCATCCGGGTGATGCTGAAAGGAAGCACGCGCAGCGTCACGAAGAGACAATGTTGTGACGTAATCTGTTTTCATACAATACCCTGCCCTAGCCCTAGTGAAAAATCTTATTTGTATAACACATTTCTTGGTTCAATAGGCGCATATGATCAAATAAGATTATTTATGGCCATAAAGACCCTTAAAGAAGATATAAGAAGATACAAGAAACATGCAAGGAGTTGCTGACAAGGTCTTAAATGATCTTATACTGTTCTTATATGTTTTATACGGTTTCTATATGTTCTTATATGACTTTATTTGATCATATGCGCTTATTGAACCAAGACATTGTTATACAAATGTGATCCTTAGGGAGGCACTACCTGAACTAAGAGCACCACCCACCCCAGGCACTAAAAGACTAAGGATGATCCTACCCTAGGCACCACCCGAACTATTAGCGCCACCCAGCCTATAACGCTACCGCATTTAAATGATTTTTACAGGAATTACCAAATAAGCAGAGAATTTTTTTAGTTGGGTTGTCGCTTTCTCGTTTCCTATTTTTGGCGCAGTGGCACCTGCAAAAAGCTCGTTCTCGTTTAATGGTCTATTTACATGATACCGCTTTAACTGTGGAGAAAACCGACCACGTACACTTCCCCGCCTCTCCTCCTGTAGTCTGCTCCTCCCGAAAAATAAGATGTTCGTTTTTGCGACACTGCAGCAATCGAGGACTGAACCTCTGAGAAGTGTTATTGATGAAAAGAAAATTGAAAGCTATAATTTAAATTGTGTTCACCACACACTTTGCTCTCACGGCATGGTAAAAGTCACCGGCAGCTGAAAGCCCGACGAGCCGCCAGAGAGGAGGAAACTCCCTCGTAATTCCTCCTTTCCAGTCGACAAAAAAGGAGATCCCCCTCCTTCCTGCGGGGTTTAGATTAGACACCCGCTCTTGTAGGGAGAGGAGGGTAAAAGAGTGCAAGAGGGAAGGAAGAGAAGAAAACTGGGAACTGGTTTCTTCTCGACAGAAGACGGTTCTGCAGGTCGGTCTTTAAGAAACGCTTGCTCCGTGTTTCTTAATTCGGCGTCCTATTGGTAAATGGCGCAGTCTTATTGGCTACAGGAGTGGTAAGGAAATGCTCGAGACTCGCAATGCCCAGATTCTTTTCAGATATGCCCGTCAATGTACACTTCTGGTTTCTTTTGTTCTTCTCATTGCAAAACTCGGGGCCGGAATTTCACGACTTTATTCCGTTTTCATGTGATAGTTGCGACCGTGTTGGAGAAGTAACTATCAGAAAACGTCTTTTGTTTCGAATGGTGAAACATGGACGATTTGTCAAGAACATTGTTCCGGAGGGGTCCCTCAGGCTTTGAGAGAATTGAGTAGTAGTAGTACCACTTTAAAAGACGCAATTGATAAAGCAATTTAACAAGCTGGCGTTACAGGCTCTGTTGCTCGTGCTACTGATGTTGGGAAAACAGTATGGGACATTTATTTTACAATCATTTATATATTTATTTATTTGATAACAAAACCCGACGTTCATCAACAAACATCCAGACATTAGCCCATCATCGAGAGCCTCTACAATGTCATTTACGAGACAAGGAATTAAAAATGAGCTAGGGAACACCCAAGGTGACCGAGAAGGGTCCCGAAGAGTGATGATTGATATCTACAAATCGGGAGCAATTTCTGAGATTCGAGTTGTTGAATTCAGCAATGTTGCTTTTAACGCGATTACGTTTAGGAGCTCGTACTGGAAAAAATCCGGCGTCAGCGGCGGCGTCGGTGGGACCAAAATTTCCCATAATGCAACACGCGCAGTCCCGTTTGACATCACATGTGGCTGTGACGTCATGGCCTTATCGACCCGCTAAATTTGGCTTGAAACTTTTCCCATAAACTTATCAGAAAATTTTCTCGCCAAATTCGATGGGAAGATTTAATAAAACCACGTAACGTCATGTGACGTCCCGTGAAACGTTACGCTACCGACTAGACCACGCACACACGCTTATACGGCTTAGGAACGAGCGCTGGTTTAATGTGAAGGCTTTGTGAACGGGGCCCGATAACGCTATCACGTTCCACTTTTAAAGGCGAAGCTTAAGCGTCCCTCAAGTGTTTTATTCCAATTTCAATTTGTTCACAGACGAGCCGCCACCCTTGTTGCATTTGGTTCAGTTAGCAACGGAAGCATTTTCAGTCCAAGAGATTTGTAAAAGCGTTGAACCACTTAAGCTACTGGTCATAGCACTGGTCCCAGATGAATCTACCCGTGGTAAGCGGTGCTGAATAACCTGGAAAGAAAAGGCTTGCCGGTTAGGATGTGGAATTAATGGGTCACTGGTCTTGGCGTTCGTGGTGTGAAGCTTACCAGCTGATGGCTGGAGGTTGGAGGTGGCGCTGGAGGCTTACGTGCGGGTGGTGGTACTGGGATTTGCACCCGTGGTACTCAGTGTAATTGCAGCTGAAAAAATAACATTTGTTGAGTAAGATGTTGGATTACATGGGTGAATCAGCATCGTTGTGGTTCTAGAAAACTTACTGGTCGGCGGCATTGTTGATGCTGTTGTGGTTTCCATATTAGTTGATTCTGTACCGGTGGTACTCTTTGTAGTTGAAGCTGGGGAATAAATTGTTGCTTAGGATCAGACTTGCACGGTACTCATTACAAGTAATTTGGTAACTATTTTATTACTTTTATTTGATAGTAATCACAAGATTATGATTACGTTTAGAAGTAATACAATTACTTGTAACCATTACAGTTTTTTCAACCATTCATCTACCCTTGGTTCCGAGTTTACGACTACATAGTCCCCCAGTTGGAATAAAAAACGCTGCGTCCAGGTTATCAGCTTCTAAATCCGAGGAAGAACAAAATAATAAACCAATTGTTACTGAGCTGTATGAAAGGAGGTCAGGTTCTTTGTCTGGTCAGTTTATAGAGCGATCTTTTGGATTTTAACCTGGCACGGTGAAGTCTTACTACTCGACAAAAGCCATCCTGTACAAAGGTTGATGGTTAATGCAGCATTTGCGTATATTCACCCTTTAAACTGTTCTCCCCCTCCTTCCCAAAAAAGAACTAATTTCGGTTTAAAGCATTTCTACACTCCGCTGCACCTCCCCCGATGCATCTTATGACAAGTAATGTGACAGCTAAGGTGGGACAAAAAATGTTGGACATTCCAAAAGAGTGCACCACTTTCTGAATTCAAGTTTTCAGCGCTTTTCTGTGTAAAGGTCCGTGGGTATGGAACAAGGGAGTGCGAACCCTCCTTGGAGCGACGAGGCTAGATCATGTTTACTCTTTTTAGCTACTATGACATTTGTGGAGCTCCGAAAACTTCGCCAAAACATCGTTCTGGAAAGCCTTCTGGTTGGCGCATTCGTTGATACAGGGGTGGTTTCCGTTGGGGTGCTAGAAGGTGTACCGGTGGTACTCTGTAGTTGTAACTAAGAAAACATATCTGTTGGTTGATGATGATGATTAGGGTTTTAGTGGCGCATTGACAACAGAGGCCATATTGCGCCGATTCAATGTTGTCTAGCTTGCAGTAAACAAAACAATTTAAGATAACAGTATAAAAAACATATATGTTGGTTACAAGTTTTAGAGTGTATAAATACATGAACAAATTAGCTTCGTTATGGTTCTGGGAAGCTTACTGGTTGCCAGATTTGCTGATAAAGGGGTGATTTACGTTGAAGTACTAGAAATTAGACCGATGCTACTCTGTGTAGTTGTAGCTAAGAAAACACATTTGTTGGCTAGGAATTTTAGATTGTTTAATTACAAGGACAAATTAGCTTCGTTGTGGTTCTGGAAAGCTTACCGGTTGGCGGATTTGTTGATACAGGGGTGGTTTCTGTTGAAGTACTAGAAGTTGTACCGGTGCCACTCTGTGTAGTTGTAGCTAAGAAAACACATTTGTTGGTTAGGAATTTTAGGGTGTTTCAATACATCGATAAATTAGCTTCGTTGTGGTTCTGGAAAGCTTACGGGTTGGCGGATTTGTTGATACAGGAGTGGTTTCCTTTGAAGTACTAGAAGTTGTACCGGTGGAACTTTGTGTAGTTGTAGCTAAGAAACCACATTTGTTGGTTAGAAATTTTAGGTTGTTTAATTACATGAACAAATTAGCTTCGTTGTGGTTCTGGAAAGCTTACCGGTTGGCGGATTTGTTGATACAGGAGTGGTTTCCGTTGAAGTACTAGAAGTTGTACCGGTGGAACTCTGTGTAGTTGTAGCTAAGAAAACATTTGTTGGTTAGGAATTTTAGGTTGTTTAATTACATGGACAAATTAGCTTCGTTGTGGTTCTGGAAAGCTTACCGGTTGGCGGATTTGTTGATACAGGAGTGGTTTCCGTTGAAGTACTAGAAGTTGTACCGGTGGAACTCCTGTGTAGTTGTAGCTAAGAAAACACATTTGTTGGTTAGAAATTTTACGGTTGTTTAATTACATGGACAAATTAGCTTCGTTGTGGTTCTGGAAAGCTTACCAGTTGGCGGATTTGTTGATACAGGAGTGGTTTCCGTTGAAGTACTAGAAGTTGTACCGGGGGTACTCTGTGTAGTTGGAGCTAAGAAAATACATTTGTTGGTTAGGAAGTTTAGGGTGTTTAATTACAATTACAAATTAGCTTCGTTATGGTTCTGGAAAGCTTGCTGGTTGGCGGATTTGTTGATATAGGGGTGTTTTCTGTAGAAGTAGTAGAAACTGCACCTGTGGTACTCTGTGCACTTGTAGCTAAGAAAACACATTCGTTGGTTAGGAATTTGAGGTTGTTTAATTACATGGAAGAATTAGTTTTGTTATGGGTCCGTAAAGCTTACTGGTTGGCAGATTCGTTGATACAGTAATGGTTTCCGTTGAATTAACAGAAGTTGTACCGGCGGTACTCTGTGTACTTGTAGCTATGAAAACATTTCTTGGTTAGGAATTTTAGGATGTTAATTACTTGAATAAAGTTGCTTCGTTATGGTTCTGGAAAGCTTACTGGTTGGCGGATTCGTTTATACAGGGGTGGTTTCCCTGGAAGTACTAGAAGTTGTACCGGTGGTACTCTGTGTTGTTGTAGCTAAGAAAACACATATGTTGGTTAGGAATTTTTGAGTGTTTAATTCCATGGACAAAATTAGCTCCTGTATGGTTCTGGAAAGCTTACTGGTTGGTGAATTCATTGATACAGAGGTGGTTTCTGTTGAAGTACTAGAAGTTGTACCGGTGGTACTCTGTGTTGTTGTAGCTAAGAAAACACATTTGTTGGTTAGGAATTTTTGAGTGTTTAAGTCCATGGACAAAATTAGCTCCTGTATGGTTCTGGAAAGCTTACTGGTTGGCGGATTCGTTGATACAGGGGTGGTTTCTGTTGAAGTACTAGAAGTTGTACCGGTGGTACTCTGTGTTGTTGTAGCTAAGAAAACACATTTGTTGGTTAGGAATTTTGAAGTGTTTAATTCCATGGACAAAACTAGCTTCGGTATGGTTCTGGAAAGCTTACTGGTTGGCGGATTCGTTGATACAGGGGTGGTTTCCGTTGAAGTACTAGAGGTTGTACCGGTGGTACTCTGTGTTGTTGTAGCTAAGAAAACACATATGTTGGTTAGGAATTTTTGAGTGTTTAATTCCATGGACAAAATTAGCTTCTGTATGGTTCTGAAAAGCTTACTGGTTAGCGGAGTCGTTGATACAGGGGTGGTTTCTGTTGAAGTACTAGAAGTTGTACCGGTGGTACTCTGTGTTGTTGTAGCTAAGAAAACACATTTGTTGGTTATGAAGTTTGAAGTGTTTAATTCCATGGACAAAACTAGCTTCGGTATGGTTCTGGAAAGCTTACTGGTTGGCGGATTCGTTGATACAAGGGTGGTTTCCGTTGAAGTACTAGAGGTTGTACTGGTGGTACTCTGTGTTGTTGTAGCTAAGAAAACACATATGTTGGTTATGAATGTTTTAGTGTTTAATTCCATGGACAAAATTAGCTTCGGTATGGTTCTGGAAAGCTTACTGGTTGGCGGATTCGTTGATACAGGGGTGGATTCCGTTGAAGTACTAAAAGGTGTAGCGGTAGTACTCTGTGTTGTTGTAGCTAAGAAAACACATTTGTTCGTTAGGAATTTAGGATGTTAATTACTTGAACAAAGTTGCTTCGTTATGGTTCTGGAAAGCTTACTGGATGGCGGATTCGTTGATACAGGCGTGGTTTCCGTTGAAGTACTAGAAGTTGTGCCGGTGGTACTCTGTGTAGTTGTAGCTATGAAAACATTTGTTGGTTAGGAATTTTTGGATGGCAATTACTTGATCAAAGTTGCTTTGTTGTGGTTCTGGAAAGCTTACTGGTTGGCGGATTCGTTGATACAGGGGTGGTTTCCGTTGAAGTGCTTGAAGTTGTACCGGTGGTACTCTGTGTAGTTGTAGCTAGGAAAACCCATTTGTTGGTTAGGAATTTAAGGATGTTGAATTACTTGGACACATTGGCTTCATTATGGTTCAGGAAAACTTACTGGTTGGGGGGTTTCTGGTTTTTATTGTTGTGCTAGAAGCTGCAACTGTGGTATTCGGCGTGGGGCCAGCAATCGAAAAGTTTTTATGATACAGTTATACAATAATTTTGTTCTAAATTGAACCTCCGGTCGGGGCGGCGGTGTATCTTTCATGGTAAAACAGAATTTTTCTTGCGAAATGTTGTAAAATTACTCGTGTGTAAACCAAGATTATGAAGTTCTGTCTTTGTGCATAATCGAAACGCGGTAGCCGTGGTGTATCGGCTTCCATATGGGAAACTTCAAATATGTTTTTGACTTTCTTGAGACAATTTTGAGTTTTGCAAATTAAAATGAATACAACTTGATTATGGGCGGTGATTTTAATATTAACATGCTTGCAGACACCCCTGTAAAAAGAAACTTATAACAACCTTTACAACAATTCGGATGTATGAACGTGATCTCCTCACCCACCCGAATTACTCCTACATGTTCTTTGCCTGATTTGTTTATAAATAGCCTACACACGTCTCATTTTTTGGCAGAAGTAATGAGTACAAACATAAGCGACCATCATGGTATCTATTTGTGCTTAAGAAAAAACACGTCGAACGCGATAGAATCTGAGTCACTTTGTTTTCCAGAAAATTCACTGAACAACTTAAACACTTTCAGGCAAAAATACTCTCCCTTAATTGGAGTGATTCATTACAAGAAACAGACGCAGATCGTGCCTATAATATATTTTTAACTAAGTTTCAAAAGTTGTGTAGGGAATGTTTTTCTATAGGCTACTCCGGCTGTCAAACAAATCCGCGAACCTTGAATAACCCCACATTAGCTGGACAAATTTCAAGCAAAAGATAGATTATATAAAACGTTTTTGAGAACGTGTGATTGTGACTTGCTAAAACATTCAAGCCATATCGCAACAAACTAACGAAAGCGATTAGAAATGCAAGAGCAAACTATTTTTGCCACATTCTTTCCAAGTGCGCAAATAAGGCAGATGCAACGTGGAGAACATTAATCACAGTATTGAATCGCTCTTGTAAACCAAGACCAATCGCAAAAAAGTTGGTTGAACAATGAAGAATTGAGTGGAACGTGCTTAGATAATTAATTTAATAACTTCTTGGTCAACCTCGACAGAGGCAATTGTGACAGTGATGCTTTAAATTATATGAAAGTCTTCATTTCGAAGCCCGGTAATAGAAACTGAGGTGGCATCTGTATTTATAGGATTAAATAGCATTGGAAGCTGCGATGCAGATGGTATCAAAATTAAGCCCGTAAACTATGTTTTAGAAATGGTATCGCCATATCTTGCTTACATTTTTAACCTTTATCTACAAGAAGGCGTCTTTCCTAAACGAATTCAAATAGCAAGAGTTACCATCTTGTATGAAAAGGAAACAAAAACGATATCGGGGACTATCGGCCTATATCAATATTGCCTGTTTTTTGGGAAGGACTGGAAAAGATGATTTATCTAGAATGTCTAATTTCTGCAACAAGCGTTCTATATTGAATGACGCGCAACTCGGTTTCAGGAATCATCGTTCAACAGAACTAACCCGTTTAGAGCAGAAAGAGTTTATCCTAAATTGTTTCGAAGAGAAAACATTATCGCTTGCAATTTTTGTCGATTTTACAAACGCTTTTAATTATTTGAATCATGACTTGCTATTAAAAAAGCTGGAGATTTATGGTTTTCGCGGAAACACTTTAGGGCTCTTAACATCGTATCTACGTAGTCGAAAGCAATTTGTGCAACTGAATGGTCACTTCTCCAATATAAAGCCAATTTTATCAGGTGCACCGCAAGGTAGTATCCTGGGTTTGTTTTTATTTAACATATACGTGAACGAATAATACTTAAACATTGATAACGTCGCAAAATTTGTTATTTTTGCAGATGATACGACATTGTTGTTTTCCTCAAAGTGTCCCTCTGAACTAATTTCCCGAGCAAATGTTACACTTGTAACATTGGAAAGATGGACTCTTGAGTAACGTGCTAAAAATAAATAACAAAACTAAAACCGTCCTATTTCGCCATAAAAAAGAAAAAAAAAACGCGTTTATGAAGATATTAATTTGTTCTATTCAGAAATGGAATTAGTCAGCGCCTTCAAAACTCTTGGCGTATTCTTCACGGAACGGATGACTTGGGAATAATACAAACTGCGTCGTGTTGAAACTATTGAGTATCGTAGGTTTAATTCATCAACATAATTTACCAACTAGAGTCAAACTTCTCGAACACACATGATTCTATTCGCATATAAATTACTGTCATCTAGTATGGGGAAACACGACCCTCCAAAATTTGCAGAAGATTTACTTACTGCAGAAGAAAATGCTAAGAAATATAGATAATGTTTCGTATGATCACCCTTCTGCACCACGTTTTCAAAAACATTGCATAATGAACATACATAACATGTATGCATTTCGTTTAAGTATAATCTATAAACAGGAAGCAAAAACAACACGAATCTTCTTACTCGGTTAACTTGTTTATGTAAAAGAACAATTACATATCCCACACGCAGCATTGGTATATGGAGCATTTAATCGTGTCAAACGAGTTATAGAGAGCAAATGATGAAACGCATGAAAGACAACAGACAAGACGACAGGCGAAAGCCTGTCTTGTCTGTTTGTCTTCAATGTCCCTTTTTACTTATAGTAAATTAGAAACCAACACGCTCCACCATCTACATGAAACGCAAACTTTGCAGAATTGCTCAATTTCTGTAATAATTCAAATATACAACTGGAATCTACATAAAAAAAAAAAAAAATTTGAAGTTTTCCTTTTCTAACACGAGTATGAAGTCATGAGTATCGAGGTGTTATGATTGTGGAGTGTTCATAGTCAGTCTCACGAAAAAAAAAGACTTTTTGGTATGATTGATACATAGTGTTTCTGCGTGATGTGCTGTACTGTCTGCCTTTTTGTTTTCTACATTGTATAACTTCTGGGGAGAAGGGAGCTCGTCAAGCTGATTTCTTCAGCTTTTTTCCTCCAAACTCCTACATCGTACGAATGGAAAATGAAGACATTATTATTATTATTTTTATAACTTTAAATTATTTCGGTCACTCATTTTTTTAGCTTTTGTTACGGGGTACATACTTGTTTCTTTTGTTGTTGTTTCAAAAGATGGGTCATCGGCCTTAAGGCATATGCATTTTCCACTTCTGCAGACGCCGAGTCTCCAGACTGGGCACTTGTATGACTGAAAATTAGGATCAAGAACTTGACACAGCATGCTGTACTAAGAGTTTCCCGATGCATTGTTTATTTCTATGAAAGATAGGATCACGGTCTTTGAGATTTATCCTGCCATAATTACGAATGTGTAGCACGATGTATGAACCAATCAGCAAGAAACAAAACATGCCAATCAGAATGTAGAGCTTTTTTGCTGTCTGAATTATAAAAATAAATATATATAACTATCACATTTGGATACCAATTGTTGTTGTTTTTAGAGTGCAGCTCTTAGGCGCCCGTTTTCGGCTTGAGCGGCGTCGCCGTCGGCGTCGGTGTAACCGTGCGGTGCATTATGGGAAATGTCCCATAATGCACCGCGCGAGCCCCCCCCCCCCCCCCCCCGGGGTCACGTGACCCCTCACGCCCGAGGCCACGTGACCCCAGGTCACGTGCTCCCCAGGTCACGTGACCTCCCTCAGGTTACGTGAGCCCCGAGGTCACGTGACCTTCTCCCCCCTCCGAGGTCACGCGACCCCCCTCTCCCGCCCCCGAGGTCACGTGACCCCCAGGTCACGTGACCCCGTGAGTAGATTGAAGAATAAGGGGAGGAGAAGAAGGAGGAGGAGGGGTAGACCCTCCCCTCAGTACCCTTCCATCCTCCTCCTCAAGAGCTGCACTTAATTCGGCGTTACAGGGAGTTGTGAACAGCTTTCACTTTTTTTCTCGCAATTTTTGCTCGGCAAAGGAACGTGTGGCTATGGGACATGCAAGAGGCCAAAAAGTTGTCATACCACACAGAGATGCCCATCCCATAACTCTCCATAGAAGCAATAAAGCGTCCGCTGCAAAAATAAACAAAGAAATTAAACAATTGGACAGCGTTAAGACTTTAACTTAATTTAATTTTTGTAAGGTCTGAAGGCATTACAGAGAGGAGTGGTACACTTAATATGCACGTAAAAGTAAAAATAATAAAAAGGCGAACATGCAAGATTAGTACGAAGAAAACAACATTTTACAAATTAGTGATTGCAATTCCAAAATCAGCGGTTTCAGTACCTGAAACTATGACTGCGGAAAGGCGATTCTACTCAATGGAGGCTTGGGACCAGCAGAAGGCATTAAAAGTAGATGTGCTGCAACGGGAGACTTTAGCAAAGGGAATTTCCGTAGCAAACACAAGCAAAAAGGAACTTCCTGGCCTATTTGAGTGATCCATTGAATAGGTGTCATGTTTTGAAGGTGTAGAGACAGTTGCGTAAATATTTTTGAAAGTCAATGTGCATTGTTGTGTGCTCATTACTAAACTCTGGGAGCAAGCGTGTTCAACTCTGAATCATGTTTACCTTGTTTAACCCTTTGCACTGTATATAATGGACACCTCTGTCCTGTATAAACACTCGATTACCTGTCTTTATATGTGTTATATTGTTCGTTCACTCATACTCTGTGTTTCTTCTGCGGATGTAAGGGGAGGCAGGAGCTTCGTCAAGTTGCGCTTTTTTTTTTGCTGCCTTCCCCTCTCAGATGGAGACAAAATAAAATTGATTGATTGGTTATACTTGATGATTGGTGTGTAATGATGCGCAAGATGAATCTGAAAATAGCGCTTGGCTATGTTTTGGGTTCGAGTGATAAGTTTTGTGAAACAAACGTATGCGATATATTTTTCTACCAAGGGAGAGATTATAGGCCAGGATAGGGATGCTTCATAACGTCACTTTTTACGGGTCGTGCAAGAATACACCGATGTAAATAAATACAGTGATGGAAGTGCTGCACCATTCGCGCCAAATTGTGCCATGAACGAAAGTCTGCTATATCTTGCGCCAAAAAGCCAATTTTGCTAAGAATTTCGCCACACCTGCGTCGAGATAGGCCCAAAGCAATACAATGATGTTTTATAATTGGTCAACCCTAATGTTCAGAGAAGTTGAAAGAAAGAAAAATTGTACAAATATACAAATAGAGAGGGGAGAGAAGATTCATCCCAGTTCAGTGTAGGGCTACGATTTGCTTTTTAAACATTTCTTAGTACTTATTGTAAATGAAAACGACGAAGTACCTATTGTGCGAATGACGCGGCGCGACAGATAATTTAACATTCAAATCGCGATATGCGTAGATGCATAATAAGCGAGCAAACCTTGACGCCCACTGCGCCTGTGCAGATGGCGCTTTTCCTTTTCGGCTTGTCATTCGCTATAGTCCCCGACAACTTAAGAAAGGTGGGACGTGTAGAAGCCCGAGCATCTCATTATCGCTCCACAGCCAATCAGATTGCGGCGTTAGCTGATAACAACTCCGAAGGACCAATCGCGAAGCAAGAAGCGCGAAGATAAGAAGCCACGCCCTACGTTTCTTGAGGTGTCATGTGAGTGATTACACACCAACACAATAGTTTACCAACCGATGCCTGCTTGGCCACGGGTGTGCACTGCTCGTGCGCAGAAATCAGAGTCCCGTGAGAGAAAGCGCCTGCGCATGCGCAGTGCAGAGAGCAGTGCCACCGCAGCGGCGCGACGTCAGAGAGTTAGTGTATAGGCTCCCTTTGTGGACCACAGCGAGATATGATCACTGCGTGCTTTTGGCGGCGGGTAGACTCGTAGACATTAAAAAAAGAAGAAAAGGTATTCGGTATCACAATAAATTCAACCAGGGTAACTGAGAAATTGGTTAATCGCCTTTATAAAGCTACACCGTCAGCTTTAACGAAACGCGTAAAGTTATCTATTGCAGAGTGCCTCTCACTTCGTGGTGGTCTTCGTTTTTGACTGCTCTGCGACTTTGAGAAGAGTGCATATGCACTCGGGTCATAACAGTTTGTTATTTTCAACATATAAGTTTGTGAAGGCATCTGACGACGGGAGGCGTCGATAAGGGACTCATGGGGCATAAGCATGAATAAGTAATTGCAATCCAACAAATTATACAAAACATACTATATTCACTCACAGTTTGTTTCAACGATGGAGGGTCGACCTTAGCGCCGTATGACAACCACAGTGGCCCTGTAGAGAAGTCAGTTCTGCTTATTTTTATGCAAATTAAATTAACCCTGTATATTGTGAACAAATTATATCTGACGGGTAATATATTATGGCAATGTGCTTTTAATGAGAACCAAGAACAACTCTATTTTTATTTATTCACCACTGAATGACGGGTGAATAAAGAAGAACGCTGTATGGTGGCGACTAAACTGAATTTAATGTAATTGAATAAACTGCATATTTTGAAATAATCTCCACTTCGTAACACTGATTCGTGGCTTATATTTCTTCTTTACGCTTCGTTTTATTATCTAGCGGAGTTGTATGGCTGATTTGTTTTTTTTTTTAAATAATGTTTTTCGAAGGGTAACATTCAAAGCCCAAGAATTATTTTGAATTAGTGTGAAAAGAAGGTCTTAATAAAGGGTCTTCAGGATCACTCGCGTAATTAAGAACACCCACCACATATTCATGCCTAAAAGCTCCTGCGTGCATTCTATCCCGCAATACACTCGGATTGCCAAACATTGATCTTTCTTTAACCAGTTTAGCCAATGGGAGGCGCGATGGGCGCCCCAAAGGTCAGGCAATCTCATGGCCAAGAAAAAGGTTTTCAAAACCTTTCCTTCTGAAACTGCATTAGGGTCGAAGTACGACAACGATCGTGATTTTCAGTGGCTGAACGGATTGTAGTAAGATAAATGATTAGCCTTTCTTGGCGCTTCGATGGCCCGCATGAATGCAGGAACCTCTGAGGATCTAACGATAGCTGCAGTTGCAAGAATATGACAATGACATACAGCAGCAAGAGGAGAATACTATGAATGGGTGACACCCGTGCATCGCATTATTGTTCCCGCAGCCAATGAAAATGCGGTATCGGCGAATACGAACGCCTAACAACAAATCATAAGGCAAAAGGTAAAAAAAAAAATATTAAGTCACGCCCTGAGTTGATTAAACTGTCGGGGCTATAGTCAGACTTGTGGTTGTTACTTGAAAAATGTAATGGCTTACAAATACGAATTACCGAGCCTCAAATATTACGAATTATTGTTACAAATTACATTCGCTGAAAAGTAAAGGGCTTTCGATTCGTTACAAATTATTTTCACGTTCCTTTTCCCGTACACTTATCAAGAAAACAATGCGGGGAGCAAGTCGTCTGCTTCTTGCGCAGGGGTTGCCGTGTCGTCAGAACGACGCCGAGTTCTGATTGACTTTGATTGGAAGGGGGGGGGGGGGCACACCCCAACACTTTTTTTTTTAAAATTAGCCAATAAGAGCTTGGTGTTTCGACATCATCGCAAACCCTGTGCAGGAAGCTGACGAAGTTGCGCTCCGAATAGAAACAATTTTGATGTTTTCAAGAATGTTCTGCAACACTACTTTCTATTTCTCATACGCCCGAATTACGGTAGTCCTTGTAAAAATAAACTATTGTATTTAAGAGAAAGAAAGTAGGGGCATCCGTTCGCCTATACGCTGACAACGCAGCGAAAGCTGCAACGACAACCACCATCCCGCTAACTTACGGCGAGCGGAAATGATCCAGAAAATTCTGCAGACAAAGTTAGCGTTGCGCTTGCTCAGTAGCATCGTCTACCTCCGTTAGGAGATTTGGGGGTAAAGAACCGATCTACGAAAGCTCCTTCTTGAAACGGGCCTTTCAAGTATAAAGGCAACGTCTTAAAGCTGCGGTGTCACGCTTGTAACTTTGATGCACTGTCAGCTTTTGTATGAGCGGAGTATAGTTGCATGCAGTACTGAAAAATGGATGGGCGCGAGCGCTCGTTTTTGAGATTTAGTCGGGCGGGTGATCGCAGACTCATATTTATCCAGTTTCTGTATTATGTTCATATTTTTAAAAAGTAACGAGCAATTAAAGTAGCCCTTTCCTATATTTTGTAACAAATTACATTACAAATTACTGCCGCAAAAAAAGAAACGTGGAAATTATAAAGAAATACTTGAAAAAGTAACGAATTACGAGTAATCCGTTACAATTGCAACGGATAACTTGTGACGGGGAACTTGGTGCGTGTAATTGTTTGAACCCCGACTCGGTCCGATAATATTGAATCCGGGAATACACGAGTCATGAAATAGACTATGCAATGCGTTACAATAAAAACAAAAAAAAAATCCTTCGCATTAACTTTTTTACAAAGCACGCCGGCAGCCAATCATTGACGCCTACGGAGCCCGACCAGTCAATAGGAGAAATGCGAACTGAGCAGCGCCATCTCCTAGGCGTGAGAAGAACAAGATGCGCCATTTTTGTTTCGGTCGAGAAAAGCGGCCAGACGGGACGGCGCGCGCTGGCGTGTGCTCCGTGATCCTCTTTCTCTACAGGCTACATTCCATTAAAGTGCTGCAGTGTGTATCTCTTTGCAAGCAACGTGGCGTCACCGACAGCAATGGGAACAAGGTGTGTATCACAAAGGTATCACCTATAAATAATATTCGAGTGATAAGGACAAGATTGAGTGGTCCTTGAGCAGTTAGCAAGAGGATACCATCGAAGGTTTTTCCTCTTTTACTTTGCACATAAACTATTATCGCTAAAACTACGCATATCTTGAGGCCTCTTTTGGGGAACCAAAATGGGTGGTGAAACGTTGCGTTCTTCGATTTGTTGTTTGAAGGTAACGCGAAAAAGTGGCCGATGTCACGTTCGCACAAACAGTCTCGCGATGTGTACACTTGACAGCGTGAACATAAGGATGCAATCTATCGCTAATGCAGCGCACTACAGGAAAGCACATGCAGCTGCATTCAACGTACACGAGTTATGTACCTCGGGGACTGCAATTTTGCAGAATGTAACTGCGATGGCGCCAATCTGTTGACTCAACGAAGAAAAAGTTAGGAGGGGGGGGGGGCAAACGAGCTGGTGAAGGCTTAACAAACTTTTAGACAAACCCTCAAGACTGAGGAAAAGATGAAGAAGATCACAACACAAAGAGTTTGTTGATTTGTGAGGTTGGTTTTTGAGGGCAGAAAAACCCTATATAAACACGAACTTCTGTTAAATAAATTTCAGCTGTGTTTGAGGCTCTGTGTGCTTTGTTTTTCTCGCCTTTTTCCCCAGTCCTGTTGACTTCCTTCTCTTCCGCGACGCATTCCCGATGAGTGCTTTAATTGCGGGGAATTTCTGATAGTGAAGCCCTCCATTTATTGTAAGCTTCTTCGTTACCCTTCGGTTGCTGTAAGCGCTGGTAACCCACGCTGCGAAGGTACTTCTCCAACCTACAGCAAGCCTCACTCACAGCAATGTGGGAGCCCGTTGGGAGCATGCGTTCCCAAAGGGCTCCTAATGATATTACCATTTCATGTCTCTGTAACCTTTCAGTCCACTGAAATGCCACTATGACATCGTAAGTGCAAATCAACTGCAAAGGCGTCTTCAACTACGAGCGCGACACATTTGAAAGCGTCTTCTCTGTGCGAGTTCTCTTGCAAAGAACGCGTTCTGCGGAGCCACGCTCTCAAACCTGTGCCTTCGCGTGCCCTGAACACAATTTGTGAGATGGGATATACAGTGAAAAGGTGGCGGCGTGCCTGTAAAGGAAATGGTGCGACTCAATCTGACGTAGGGTACTCCCGATTTCGAATGAGCACACGCACACGTGACCTGGTTCTAGACCGTGCGTTGTTTCTAAAATGCCTTTTTTAGTAAGTGTAACCTCTTTGGTCCATGTTCATATGCAACAGTATCCAGGTAGCTTGAGTCGCGCCGACGTTCGTCGACACCGATGAGGGCAGCGTTCGCTTCGACAGCGAACATGTACGACTTGCTCTGCTGGCGAGACTACGTCGCTGTCGATGTGGACAAGTTTACGAACGTGTCATCAGAAAGGACAGGTAAAGCTTCTAGATTGTTTCGCCGCATGCTATGGTCTGACGTAGGAAAATGCCATCGGTGCGTCATTCCTGCGGCGGGCTACATGGTTGATACACCCACTGGCGCGGCTCTCCGTCTCTCCGAGTTTGAAATAACAAAGATGTCCGACCGGATGTACGCGCTCAGTGTTGCCAGATGTCCGAAAAATTTTGCATATTTCTTATAACTAAGCGCAAAAGAGCGTTTGGATTGAAAAAAAATTTCAGCGGGGGTACAATGACAAAGTGAAACGTCATTGTCATTGTCCCAGCACCGACCAGGTTTCCGTGAGGTCATGCTTTAAGACAAAATGTAAAAGCAAGGATAGAAATAACGGGGAAGATATGCAGGTGAGCTGGTGAACTTTCGACATCTTGAAGAAGCGAGACTAGGAACAAAAGGTGGACAACGCGCACACAGGCCGCAATCAGTTGCAGTGTGAAGCAACGTTTACCGCATGTTCGACTCCTAACTGCGATTGCTGCCGCAGCGTTTTATAGCGAACAATTCCTCTTCACAGCCTATAATTTTCGAAGCTCCTCTTATCTGAGTTTACGCCACAACACACAAACACATGTGTGTGTGTGTGTGTGTGTGTGTGTGTGTGTGTGTGTGTGTGTGTGTGTGTGTGTGTGTGTGTGTGTGTGTGTGTGTGTTTTTCCCAGTTTTTGTTTGTAGTCTAGTGTCTTCAAGATGTATAAAAACAAATACATTTATCTGAAAGTGTGCACTTTATTTTTTTTCGTAAAATGTATTCAAACTTTGCTTTCATCAATCGAGACACACAGAAAATGCAGCGTGATCTTCGTCCGTGCTGTTTTAGAACTCCACCGTACACCATCCGCGGCTTCATTTAAGGATATAGTCAGTGAGAGCTGAAGAAGTGTAGAGTGTGGCGAGTCCTCATCAGTCCGCAGCCAATGAAATAGCAGCTTTTGCCGACAAGAACGCCCAAGAGCCAATCGTGAAACAGAAAGCGTGAACATGAGAAGTCACCTGCTCGGCGTTTCTTCAGCTTTCGGTGACTATACAGTCTTGGTTGCTGTTAGATAACTACTTCAAACGAGTGTACAGAAAGGGCTCGTGTAAGTGATTAACAATCGCCCGTAATATATTTTATAACTTCAAAGTAAACTTACCGAAAAGGCCGAGAATGAAAATGTAAAGCAGCATGGCGGGACACAAGTGTACGTTTGTCCCTTTCACCAAAACCAGGAATGAATGTGCAAAGCGTTATGATCCAAACAAATTAGAACGTTTTCTTTTTCTTCGTATGGCTAAACGTGATCGATTCGATACCCCATCTTCGCACTAACGTTCAACGTTCAGAACCGCTCAATGGGGGGCTTGGCCTACTTGGACACCTGCCGCAAACGTGCGTATCTTATTCGGGCTGACTGCGCAACTTCCTCTTCGATCCAGTTCACACCTGACTGTTCCAGGTCAGGAAGTCAACATTGAACCGAGGCGTGGCTCATGTGGAAAGCGATGTGTGCCCAATGTTTCTTAAAAGGGTACACGTAGCAGAGCGCGTTGGACGGAGTACAGTTCACACGGAAAGAACAAAAACACAGAAAATATACGAGGGACAGACACACACAGTTCTCTCTCAAAGAACTGTGTGTGTCTGTCCCTCGTATATTTTCTGTGTTCTTATTCTTTCCGTGTGAACTGTTTCTTAAAAGGGCCCTGAAGTCAATTTTGAGACCGTCCTTTTGTGGTGACAACTCAATCTAGATTCTCTAAGCATCCGAACAAACCCAAAATCACAACCGTGCGTAGCTTATTTCCTCGTTAAAAGCGTGTTCAAAGGTCGCCACACGCACTTTTTGGGAAGCTTCCGAGTGAAGTGGTCGACGAAGGGCGCTTGTCGGCGACTTGCAAGCGATGGCTTCGCCCGCGCAGAAAAAGAGGAGTCTTGTCCGAATGTGTACCTATCAGACTCTCTCGAAACAAGTTATAATAAAATCATTCGGAATCTGAGCGTATTGTAGCTCTTTCATTGGTCCACACAATGTAGTCCGCGAGAAAAAAAAAAGAGTCCACATGTTTTTCTACTGCCCTGAGATGAATAGGCAGTTTTGTAATATTGAACTTGGTATATGTGGGAATTAACACATTTTAAACAATATAAGATCAAAAATGACCTTTTTCTAAAATGACTTCAGCGCCCCTTTAAGACATCGGCAACTATTGTAAGTAATACGCGCATTTACATACTTATAATTTTGTCTTTTTATACTTCGAGTTCGACGGAGGATTCGTCCTCGATTCTGTCCAAGGTTCCCCAAGTTTCCACTTTCGAGCGGCTGGTGATTGCGAGAGTGTGTTTGAGCTCGGACAACTTGAAAGCGACGGAAAGCTTCACGCGTCGAAGGCGGCGACACGTTTCTATACGGAAGTCGGCGGCCACTATAGCCTTCAATACGAGGCGCGCTGGTAATAATTATCCGTGGGAAACGGCTTCCAGTCGTTCTCGCCGCACCTGGAGTCAGATTGAAATGAATCCGCTCCGAAGTTAATTATAGCTCAACCCATGCGTGTTCATAATTGCGCACTGGGAGAAAGCTGCAGTCACGCGTGGGAGTTCATAATCGGCGAGGTCGGGAAATATTAATTAGTCAACTTTGACGGGGGAAGGGGAATAAGGAGGAAGAGGGGAACAAAGAGGATAAGAAGGGGGGATTTCGTGACATTTTTTTAATATCCGTCCTCACTCAGAGCTGTAGATCACCGATGTCCTACAATTCTTGTGTTGACTTTTGGGTTCCGTGTTATTTGCAGTCATAAATTACGATATATGCGTTTTTCAACCTTATAGACCCAATATGAGCACATATTACGATGAGGCTTTCCCGATGGATAGCTTTGATAAGATTGAGTGTTAGCTTATGCGGAACGCAAAGTCATCTGCTTTTTTGCGCAGGGGTTGTGGTGACGTCGGAACGCCGAGCTCTGATTGGCTCCGATTGGAAGGGTACTGAGTAAGCCTCAACGCTAGCTGCCTTAAGGTCTACCCACTATCCTTTCAATCAGGGCCAATCACAGCTCGGCGTTCTGACGTTACCGCATCCCCTGCGCAAGAAGCAGACGAACTTGGGCTCCGCGTAGTCACTAACCGCTAGGAAAGAGCATGGCGTGGCTTATTATGTTCACGCTGCTTTGTGATTGGTCCTCCGGCGTTTTTAATGGCCGACGCCGCAATCTGATTGGCTGCGAAGCGACAATCAGATTGCGGCGTCGCAATCTGATTGTCGCAATCCGTTGCTTTGTATATGTGTAGGCAATAAAATGGTAAAAAAATGAAGACAAGGTTGACAATGAAAACCTTGTTTACCATACAAACTGTGGTGCTGTTTAGCACTGTGTATGTTTGTCATATACGGGTTGGGTGTATTTGTTTTTAGGTAATTTGCGCAGGAACGCTACGCAAAAACTGTTTCTTTACTTATTTCATCTTATTCCGGAGTAACTGCTTCGTAATGGACCCTTTAAGAAGACGAGTCAGGCACCATTGGTGGTCGCCATGTTCTGGGCATCGCTTTCAGTGAAAAGTGTGCAACCGGACCCGAGTCCATGCCGAGCGCATGGTGCAGCACTCGTGTTTAATACATGCTCAGAAAGGAGGAAGAGCCGAACACGAAGGAGATATGAATCTTGGGAATTATTTTTCCCCTTGGCTATTCAGAGGCCTCACCCAGCATATGGCGGCCACTATAGTGTGCGCAGCATCTACTAGAGATGGCGCTGACGGTTTTATGGAACTACTGGTGCGCAAGTTATTGCCCCGACTAAAAGGGCTAAGCTATACCCATTCAGACATCTGCCTATTAATTTCTCCGTCCATCCATTCATCTATCAATCCATGCGCCCATCTAATCATTCATTTCATCCCTCCATTCATGCTTCCGACATCCATCCGTTGATCTATCTTGTATTTGGTGTTTCAAAGGTCACCCGCGCTCAACGTTGCTTTTCTTGTGTTTTAGCATGTTATTATCGATATCCTGAAGACGGCATATATGAGAGAACAATAGAGAATCGCATGTACGACATGAAAATCGTAAACATGGTTTTGTTAAATGCACATTAGTGGTTTAAGACCGATAAATACACGCGCGTGACTTGTTTCTCATTTAAATTGCGTGAAACTATTTTGTCACGTTCATATATTTTGTGCGATTTTCGATTACGTTTTTGCACGTTCGTTTCTGCGTTGAGTTATTATTAGCTCTGACATAACCCAGCCCCGCGATCTGTGCTGCAGTCACAGACCATATACCAACTTTAGGATGGGCGCTCACCAATCGTCTCGTTGTCGCTGAGTTCGGTTTCACGTCGGGCGCTGCCCGACAGAAACAATCGTAAGCCAAGCGCAAAGTCGCACCGTACGCCAAGACAGTCATTCCCTGCAGTGGTATAGTCAAAGACAATGCACCAATCCATAATTTTAACGTCACACGAAGGTTGTAACATCACATCATTTCGTCGCTCAGGTTATAAAGCAATTGTCTCATTAAAAACGAGAACCCACCGGTAAGATACAATTTGCAAATGTAATGTAGATACAGGTATAAACAACTTTATTGCATGCGGCGAGTTGCCATTGTTAACAACATCTGGTTTCCAGGTGTGTTGATTTAGTAGTTGGTACTGCTCTAGAAGTTCATGTCACTGTTAAGTTATATAGATAAGGACTGTCCGGCAAGATCTTGTTTTCCGTTATAAATTGCTATGGTCAAGACGTCAATTGGAGATTTTTCATCACCCACCTTTTACGTTTCAATTGTTGCAACACGCAATATTTGGTATGATATATTGTTATATGAAGGTATTTGACAGGAAGGTCTCAAAAGCATGATAGACGTCTGAAAGATTTGCGTCAGCTGCGGGAGCGCTGTGGTTAGTAATGTGTTTTACAATTGAGAATTAGAGGCGCCGGCACACGTACTGAGAAATAAACAAGAGTTGATTTATTCATGCGCATGCCGCGGGTTTCGGAATTGAAGAATTCACTCTGGGTACTCCTGGTCGCGCAGCAGAAGATGGTCTTGTTGGTAAATGTGTTGAACAGCCTCAGATCCTCGTCGTGGTACCTCTCTTGGTTCTGAATTCGTGGTACTCTGCAAAGACTCATTGATTGGGATGCTGAATTGCTCAAGCTGAGGCATGCTTCTTCCTTGTGAGATCACATTGGTCATACATAAACTGTCTACAGGCGTATTCGGAGCATAGCTATTTATGAAACAAAACATGCTTTCTTATATGCTTGAGGTATGTCCGTAGATAATTCTCTAATCATGTCTGCAGCAAACACTGTCTTTTTTTTAGGATGTGGGAGCAGTATGACTGCGGCCTTAGGCTATTTGTCGCGTAACGAGGCTAAAAAACTCACTGTATAGCAGTCTTTCTTGTTCAGGAGCAGCTCCCGTTGTGGGACTGGAGGTGAGACCCGCAGAATTCAGAGCAACTCCAGCTGGGGAAAATGTGTGGCTTAAAATTCTGAATTACTTGGGCTATTAATGTTGGAGTCTCATAAAGGAGGAACGTACTTGCTCCTATAAGTGTCGTTTCCGAAAATGTGTCATCAATCTTAGGACAGAGGCATTTTCCCCGCTGGACAACACCGAGCCTCCAGAAGGCGCACTTGTCAGACTTGAAGATAAAAGCAAACGGTTTACGTACAATGATTTAGAGCTACAGGTCTCCCGAAGAATTCTTTGCCTCTATTATATGTTATACCCTTCATGATAGTGCCGATCAATTTACAGCGCGCTGCTTGAACCATGTGCAGCAAATCGACGAAGAAAGTGTTTGACATGAGCTAATAGCAAAACATTTCGCTGTTTGAATGAGAAAACGTAGCTCTGAAATTCTCCTACAAGTTTTGCTGTAATAAATGTAATGCTGAGGAAAAGGAGGTGTATGCAACGGTCACAAAAAGAGGCGATCAACACCTGCTTATACCTCACAAAGGCTTCCTTCCAGAAATTGTTCCCAATAACAAATGAAGTCATCTGAAGAAAAAAAAAATCGAAACAAAGATTTAACATAAAACTTTTTTGGTAATGCTAACTCACTTTCGGTGTGACTAGTATACATAATTAGTATCTTCTCAGAAAGTGGGTATCGCCGAATCTCTAGAATTTTATAATGAGAACCGCCCACTTGAGAACCTTGAGGGCGTTGACGTTTTAGTTGAGTTGTTCTTGTTGTGGTAATACTGCCCTCTGTTGGAAACTGTGAAATCCCTGCACAATGGCGGACTAAAACCTCAACGTCATGGTACACTGGAAAAACACACAAAAAAGGAGATGAGCGCAGTGACGTTGCACTTTTGACGCTGTTTGATTGGCTCGTCGGCTTGTAGTGTTGGCCGCGCTCCTACGTTTGCTATCTTATGGAATGACTTGCACGTTCAGCGATGCAGTTGTTCCGCCATTGTGCAGGGGTTCCGAACTTCTAATAATCGGCACGTGACTTTTGAAAGGGGTAGAGCTCTTTCGTGGTATTTGGTGTGGTACCAGCTGGAAAAAAAAACTTCACGGTTATGCTTTGGAAACCTTGGACCTATGGTAGTTGTAATTCTGCTGAGGAACTTACTGGGCGTTGGCGATGTTAGTTCAGGAGTTGTTCCTTTTGGGGTGGCAGAGGGCGCGATCGTGGTACTCGGTGTGGTACCTGCCAGGAAGAAGCTTCTCGTTTATGCTTTCGAGATATTCGGACCTCCACTGGTTGTAATTGTGCTGACAAACTTACTGGGCGTTGGCGTTGTTGGTTCAGGAGTTGTTCCAGTAGTGGTGGCAGGGGGTGCAATCGTGGTAGTTGGTGTGGTTGCTGCCGGGAAGAAATTTGTCGGTTATGCTTTTGAAATATTTGAACCTCTGGTGTTTGTTGTCGTGCTGAGAAACGTATTGGGCGTTGGAGTTGTTAGTTCAGGAAGTGCCCCTGTTGTGGTGGCAGAGGGTGTAATCGTGGTACTCGGGGTTGTTGCTACCGGGAAGAACTTTGTCGGTTACGCTTTTGAAATGCTTGGAAACTCTGGTGTTTGTTATCGTGCTGAGGAACTAACTGGGCGTTGGCGTTGTTAGTTCAGGACTTGTTCCTGTTGTGGCCGCAGAAGGTGTAAACGTGGTACTCGGTGTGGTACCTGCCGGAAAGAAACTTCTCGGTTATGCTTTCGAAATGCTTGGACCTCTGCTGGTTGTAATTGTGCTGAGAAACTTACTGGGCGTTGGAATTGTTAGTTTAGGAGTTGTCCCTGTTGTGGCGGTCGATGGTGCAATTGTGGTACTTGGTTTGTTGCCTGCCAGTAAGAATATTCTCGGTTATACTTTCAAAATACTTGGACCTCTGCTGGTAGTAATTGTACTGAGAAACGTACTGGGCGTTGGCGTTGTTAGTTCAGGGGTTGTTCCTGTTGTGGTAGCAGAGGGTGAAATCGTGGTGCTGGGTGTTGTTGCTACCGGGAAGAAATTTGTCGGTTATGCTTTTGAAATGCTTGGAACTCTGGTGTTTGTTATTGTGCTGAGAAACTTACTGGGCGTTGGAGTTGTCAGTTCAGGAGTTGTTCCTGTTGTGGTAGCAGATGACGCAATCGTGGTACTCGGTGTGGTGCCTACTGAGAAGAAACCTCTCGGTCATGCTTTCGAAATGCTCGAACCTCTGCTGGTTGTAATTGTGCTGAGGAACTCACTGAGCGTTGGCGTTGTTAGTTTAGGAGTTGATCCTCTAGTGGTGGCAGAAGGTGCAATCGTGGTACTTGGTGTGGTTGCTACAGGGAAGGAATTTGTAGGTTATGCGTTTGAAATGTTTGGACTTCTGGTGTTTGTTATCATGCTCGGAAACTTACTGGGCTTTGGCGTTAGTTCAGGCGTCGTTCCTGTTGTGGTGGCAGAGGGTGCAAGCGTTGTACTTAGTGTGGTACCTGCCGGGAAGAAACTTCTCGGTTATGCTTTCGAAATGGTTGGACCTCTGCTGGTTGTAATTGTGCTGAGAAACTTATTGGGCGTTGGCGTTGTTAGTTCAGTCGTTGTTCCAGTTGTGGTGGCAGAAGGTGTAAATCTGGTACTCGGTGTGGTGCCTGCCGGGAAGAAACTTCTAGGTTATGCTTTCGAAATGCTTGGAATCTGCTAGTTGTACTAGTGCCAAGAAACCTACCGGCCGTTGGGGGTTAGTTCTGGAATCGTTCCTGTTGTGGTGGCAGAGGGTGCAGTCGTGGTACTCGGTGTTGCGGCTGCGTGAAAGGAATTTCTCGGTTATGCTTTCAACATTCTTGGACCTCTGGTGTTTGTTATCGTGCTGGGAAACTCACTGGGCGTTGGAGTTGTTAGTTCAGGAGTTGTTCCTTTTGTGGTGGCAAGGGGTGTAATCGTTGTACTGGTGGTACACATCGCGACACTGTTAGCGCGAACAGGACATCGGCGCATTTTCGCATTTTACTTCTAAATAGTATTAGCGAGCACGATATTTTATCGCTTACTTTATAGAACTAAATGAGCTCTTTTCGTAGCAATAATAACTTGGATGACATCCCTTGGTTTCAAATAGAAAAACTGGGAAAACCGGCGATCACTTGTTCGCGCTAACAGTGTCGCGCTCTGTACCTGCCGGGAAGAAACTTCTCGGTTGTGCTTTCAAAATGCTTGGAACTCTGCTGGTTGTAATTGTGCTGGGAAACTTACTGGGCTTTGGCTTTGTTAGTTCAGTAATTGTTCCTGTTGGGATGGCAGAAGGTGTGATTCTGGTACTCGGTATGGTGCCTGCCGGGAAGAAACTTCTCGGTTATGCTTTCAAAATGATTGGACCTTCGGTGTTTTTCATCGTGTTGAGAAACTTACTGGGCGTTGGCGTTGTTAGCTCAGGAGTTGTTCCTGTTGTGGTGGCAGTTGGCGCAATCGTGGTACTCGATGTGGGGCCTGCCGAAAAGACACTTCTCAGTTATTCTTTCGAAATGCTTGAACCTCTGCTGGTTGTAATTCTGATGAGAAAATTACTTGGCGTTGGCGATGTTAGTTCAGGAGTTGTTACGTTTGGGGTGGCAGAGGGCGCAATCGTGGTACTTGGTGTGGTACCTGCCAGGAAGAAGATTCTCGGTTATGCTTTCGATATGCTTGGACCTCTGGTGGTTGTAATTATTCTGACAAACTTACTGGGCGTCGGCGCTGTTAGTTCAGGAGTTGTTCCAGTAGTGGTGGCAGAGGGTGCAATCGTGGTACTTGGTGTGGTTGCTGCCGGGAAGGAATTTGCCGGTTATGCGTTTGAAATATTTTAACCTCTGGTGTTTGTTATCGAGATGAGAAACTTACTGGGCATTGGAGTTGCTAGTTCAGGAGTTCCTGTTGTGGTGGCAAATAGCGCAATCGTGGTGCTCGGTGTGGTGCCTGCCGGGAAAATAATTCTCGGTTATGCTTTTGAAATGCTTGAACCTCTGCTGGTTGCAATTGTGCTGAGAAACTTACTGTGCGTTGGCGTTGTTAGTTCAGGAGTTGTTCCTGCAGTGGTGGCAGAGTGTGCAATCGTGATACTTGGTGTGGTTGCTGCTGGGAAGGAATCTGTCGGTTATGCTTTTGAAATGTTTCGACCTCTGGTGTTTGTTGCCGTGCTGAGAAACTTACTGGACGTTGGAGTTGTTAGTTCAGTAGTTGTTCCTGTTGTGGTGGCAGATGGTGCAATCTTGGTAGTCGGTGTGCTGCCTGCCGGAAAGAAACTTCTCGGGTATGCTTTCGAAACGCTTGAGCCTCTGTTTGTTGAAACTGTGCTGAGAAACTTACTGAGTGTTGGCGTTGTTAGTTCAGGAGTTGTTACTGTTGTGGTGACAAAGGGTGTAATCGTGGTACTCGGTGTGTTTGCTGCCGGGAAGAAATTTGTCGGTAATGCTTTCAAAATGTTTAAACCTGGTGTTTGTTATCATGCTGAGGAACTTAGTGGGCGTTGGCGTTTTAAGTTCTGGAGTTGTTCTTGTTCTGGTGGCAGAGGGTGCAATCTTTGTACTTGGTGTTGTTGCTGCCTGGAAGATACTTTGTTAGGCTTTAAAAATAATTTGACCTCAGGTGTGTGTAATTGTGCTGAAAAACTCACTGGGCGTTGGTGTTGTTACTGGAGACGGATAAATTTAGAAACACATAAATTTCAGACAAGCTTTATTATGTTGACACAAACAGGGGTGCACACAGGGTATTGAGTGAAAACCACGCACTCCCACGACACGCACCCGTCAAACGAGGTATTTTTTCATTGGACGTGACGTAAACCTTTCTTTTTACAAAGCTTCACGAAACGCAGCAATTTGTCATGCTCTTCCTCTTTCCTCAGGCTTCTCTTTTCTTCTTTTTAAATGGACTTTATGACTTATATACTTTATTCGTGTTCGTGAAACAGGTGAACTTGTTTGCTGTTTTTTTTTTCTCATAAAGTTCGTCTGATAAAACACAATCTGCGTTAAAATACTTGGTTACTCGTTTTGGTGCTCCTGTAGTAGATACATACATGTTGCTGCAATGGTTGTCGTTGAGGGATCATCATCTCTGAGGCAGATGCATTCCCCGCGTTTGCAAACACCGAGATTCCAAACGGGGCACCTGAAAGACTGAAGATTAAAAACAAGATAGGCAATGAACGGTTATTGAGGACGCGTTTCTCGAACCCGTGTTTAGTTAGATAGAAACGGCAGCTTCAAAAAATGTTGGGCGTGGCGAGCTTCAGTCGTCCTAATATTGCACCGGAGCCAATAAGATTGCGACATTACTCAACGACAACGCCTAAAATTGAATCTGAAAGCCAGAAATCTGAATATAACAAACACCCCCTGGGATTATTATGATCGCTTACGCTTTCAGTGACTCTAGCAGATCAAACTGCTATGAACATAATTTGAGTTATCGTTTGTTTATAATAATTGTGTACAGCGCTGTCTGAACGGTATGATCTAAATCAATAAGGGAATTTTACTTTCAGTGCAAAATTATAGTAATTATTTTTTATCTAAATTACGTCACCTAGCTTGATAGTTCGAATACAAGTTCTGCTATTTAAAACGTTGTTGCGTAGTTCTTGAGCGTGTAATGTACGGCAGGACGCGGTTTTTTGGGGGGGGGGGGGGACGTTAAAGGTCCGTTATTACCAAACAGAAATGTCCATCCGAGTATTCTCCATAAGAGCAAGGTAGAGAACGCTGCAAGAGACAAAGCAATGATTCAGCATAAATAAAACCGTCACGAGAACTCTGGCATGTTCGCAGGCATAATAAGAATGGTAAGGGAACCTAGAACATAGAACATAGAACATAGAACATAGCTTTATTGATAGAACAATCATTTTTCAAAATATAATAGCGAGCCGGAATAAGCCTCGAGGGCTTGTGTACCTGGCTCGGCAGGTGACGAAATCATATTGATTAGATAATGAAGAAGATTAATTGAAAAGCAATTTACAATCTATAGCACACTCGTTCTCTGAAACCTCAGTGCGTCTTAACCCAAACCGAAAAAATACACACACCAAACAAACACCTTGGACACACTGCAACCGCAATGTTAAAAAAGAGGGAAAGAAAAATTGATGAATGAGAAACCTACTCTGATCAAGCGCACGTCACTAATTATGCGGATTAGTTATTTTGAACTGTCTAATAGAGATATTTCTTATACATTATGCAGGTTTTTTTTTAAGTTTAACATTTGTTTAAAAAAACGCCGTGATAGCTAAACTTATGCGGTTTGTGCAGGTGTGTTATACGGCCATTGTGACATAGTAAAGAGGGTAATCGTAACGATCAGTCGGCTATTAAGTAATGTGTTAAAAAAACTTTTTAATTAGGAAAACAAAAGGCATGTGGTTCCAAGTAGAAACTTGCAGAGCGTCGTTGAAAATCTCTAAATCAATCATTTTTAGAAAGACTGAGCGCGTCAGAAGCGTAGTATAGTGCGCTAAAGTTACCACTCGTGCAGCAGGAGCAAGGCAACCTGGCGCGATAAGGCTGCCGCGTGATTTTGCTGTCTCTGATCATAGCCCCAGCCGTGTACCTGCTCCACGAGTGGTATCTGTAGCACACTACTATGCTTCCCAGTTCCTCCAAGTATTTCTAAAAAAAGAAATATTGATTTAGTGGTCTTCGAAGACGCTCAGCAAGTTTCTAATTTGGACCATATGTCTATTCTCACAAATTAAGAAGATAACTAACGAATTCTAGTTAATTCTTCGAGTTATCGTGACGATTAGCCTTTCATATTGTGTCCCCTTCTCCGTATAACTCGCATTCACAAACCGCTTTAGAGTAGCTTTGACAGCTTTTTGTTGAACAAATCAGTTAAGCTTAAAAAAAGAGAACACCCTGTATACTGTCCGCCATCTGTTTTAACTTTAGCTCTATTCCTCAGTAATTTCATTCAATATTGAAGACACATGGGGCATTTGCCTAAAGTGCGCCATTTTAAGCTCGTTGATGTTTCGTCACTATGCGGAGCGCAAGTTTGTCTGCTACTTGTGCAGGGGGTTGCGGTAACGTCAGAACGCCGAACTCTGATTGGCTCTGATGGAGGATTAGAGGGTAGACCTCAATGTTAGCTGCCCTGAGCTCCACCCACTATCCTTCCAATAGGAGCCAATCAGAGTTCGTCGTTCTGACGTCAACAACCCCTGCTCAAGAAACAGACAAACTTGCGCTCCTCATATACCCTCCGGCCCCTTCGTGTGTATAGGCACGGACAACTTAAAAAACAAAACAAAAACAAAACAGTGGGTGTGGCGAGCCCTGCGCATATCATTATTGTTCCCCAGCCAATGAGACTGCGGCATTTGCCAATAAGAATGTTGAAGGAAGAATTGCCTAGCAAGAAGTGCGAGCACAACAAGCCATGCCCGGCGGTTCTTATGCTGTCCGTGACTATGCGGAGACCAAGTCGTCTGCTTCTGGCGTAGGAGTTGCTCTGACGTCAGAACGACGCCGAGCTCTGATTGGTTTTGATTGAAAGGGTAGTGGGTAGACCTCAATGCTAGATGCTTTGAGATCTACCCACTATTTTGTTTTTTTCCAATGAGCCAATAAGAGCTCGGCGTTCTGACATCATCGTAATCCCTGTGCAAGAAGCAGACGAACGTGCTCTACGCATTGTGTGCTATTCATTGGTCCTCCTTTCATTCATTCAGCCAGTGAGGAGGGCGGCCAATATTAAGGCAAATGTCCATGCAATCACAGTGATAAAAAGTGTCAACCCCTTATGGCACATATGGTTATAAGATTTTATTGTATCTTTGCTTTTGTTTCGCAGGTTTGCCTTGTAGGGGGCAGAGTCGCAGAGATATAGGCGTGGTACCTGTCAAAGCCTCAAGGTAGTTACATAATAATTCTTTAAAAGTTACACAATTAAAAACAAAAATCAAAGCCACGTGGGAATATAAACACGGTATTAATTTGGTAAAAACACACTACAAACGTCAGTAAATGTTAATCGTGTAAATATTAAAAACAAGCAAAAAAATGAAAGCCGTTTACAACTCCCTGTAACGCCGAATTAGAGCGCAGCTCTTGAGGAGGAGGAGGAGAAGGTACGGAGAGGAGGCTGTGCCCCTCCTCCTCTCCTGCTCGCCTCCCATTTAGGGGAAAAGTTTCCGCTAAATTTAGCCGGGAAATGTTTCCGCTAAATTTAGCGGGAAAATTTTTCCGCTAGATTTACTGGGGAAATTTTTCCGCTAGATTTAGCGGGGAAAATTTTCCGCTAGATTTAGCGGGGAAATTTTTCCGCTACGTTTAGTGGGGAAATGTTTCCGCTAGATTTAGCGGGGAAATTTTTTCCGCTAGATTTACCGGGTAACTTTTTCCGCTAGATTTAGCAGGGAAATTTTTCCGTTAGATTTAGCGGAAAAATTTACCCATAATGCACCGCGCGGTTACGCCGACGGCGATGCTGACGGCGACGGCGACGCCGACGCCGCTCAAGCCGGAAACGGGCGCCTAAGAGCTGCGCTCTAAAAAAAGCTAGAATGCAATCTTTTATATTGCTAACATGTCAGCATCGACAACATATTCAGATGAAATTACAATGAAAACACATTTCTTTGAAATAAGCTATATATAGGGATTGTGTTTTCGGTCCAATACACTATAACTTCCTGCAGTCAAATTTACAACTACAAAATATAGTTAATGCTTATTGACCAATGATCAAAGTTCCGAGTACAAAGTTGTGCTGTATTCCCTCAAGAACTTCAGAGAGTGTAGATCTCGTGTGTAGGCTGCATTAAGTTCGTGAGTGCACTCGGAAAAAAAGTTAACGCCAGGCATTTGCTTATGATATACTAAGCTTCGGTGTAAAATCGATTCATTGAGAATACGTTTTAATATTGGCGTACTTTGATCTACACAAGAGCGCGGTCGACTATAAAATGCAATATCTGCCGGGTGAACTAAACGAGCTTTAAACTGGAACGTTTCGGTTATTACTAGTATTTGTGAGCGCCAGTACAATGAAATGAAAAAAAAAGTACGTCAAGACTATGCGCTTTTAAGAAGACATATCCGTCTGTATTGCTCTTCGCTTTTCATTGATCTGCGACTTACGATGATACGAAGTATACTTGGGTCACACTTTCGTTATTTTTAGTTGTCGGGCAATATGCTGTATTATGAAAGATACAACTCAGTTGATTAGCCTTAGATTTTTGGAAGGCTTGCTTTGAATACCTTGGCCTAGCGCTTTTGGAGCGCACCTCTTAGGCGCCCGTTCCGGCTTAAGCGGCGTCGGCGTCGCCGTCGCCGTCGCCGTCGGCGCAACCGCGCGGTGCATTATGGGACATTTCCCATGGTGCACCGCGCGAGGAGGATGGGGAGGAGGACGACGGGGAGGGGAAGAGGAGGGAGGAGGGGGGAGTAGGAAGGACGGGGAGGGGAGGGAGGAGGGGAAGAGGAGGAGGTGGAGGAGGATAAGGTGAGGAGGAGGGGGGAGGAGGGGCGGAGAAGGGGAGGAAGAGAAAGAGGAGGGGGAGGGGGGAGGAGGGGAGGAGGAAAGGAAGCTTGAAGGATGATTGGAGGAGGAGGTGAAGGAGGAGGAGGGGAGGAGTAGCATACCCTGCCATCAGCACCCTTCCCTCCTCCTCCTCAAGAGCTGCGCTCCAATTCGGCGTTACAGGGTGTTGTAAACGTCTTTCACTTTTTTTGTTTGTTTTCTACTTGGATGTTTTATTTTTTTTATTCGAAATATGGCAGTCAGATGCAACAGCCAACACGTGTAAAAGTAATATTTTGCTCTAATTTCTAAAAGTAATAGTTTGTTTGTTGATCAAGCTCTGCTAGTAGAGGGCGGATTTCTAATTATAGGACAAAATCGGTTTATCATGATATAATTTAGTAAACAAATGCAAGATAAAAAGCAAATAGAATCAAACAAAAAAAATATTACACATTATAGTGTACTCACAGGCATTCTGACAAATAAGAGGTTTAAGGGAGCGCCGTACGAGACCCAGTATGGTCCTGCAGAAAGGTGAATAATGCTTATTTCACGGAAATGACCAATTAATTATGATATTTCTCAGACAATCTTATAGTGGCCATAAGTGCAATCTAATGTCTAATGAAAAAAAAAAGATTATTGTCAAAACACAAACCTATAAGAACGCGTTTCTTTTAAAACAAAAATGGCATTAAAAAGGCCGATAGTGGTATGGCCGCAAAGATATCGTGGTATGGCCACGTTTCTTGAGTTGTTAATGACAATCGGAAGTCTGACGCGGTGTTTACGACCGCGAACACATGCTGTGGTTGCAACTCTAATGTAGAGCAGCAGTAGTAAAATCATGTTTGCTAGGTTTTGGTTGCGCCCTGTTAAAACTCTGCTAGAAGCACAACAATAAATATTGTTAAGCTCACTAATATTTTTTTACAGTTTTGTTCTATATGGCTTCAAAATTAACTTACCAGAAATGCTCAGCAGCAAAATATAACGCAGCATTGCACCCTGCAAACAAGCGGTTGGCAACTTTCGTTCGAATCGCGAATTAATGTATACTGTAGAAAGCGAATCATTTCAACTAGATGAGAACACAATAGGGTCAATCGTTTTTCTTTTTTTCATTTCATCAATTTCGACATACTTGTTCCGACGTTTACCTCCGCACTGCTTATAGGGTGCTACGTGTGCTTTGCCCTCTTGGACATCTGTGCATGTCTCGCTATACTATTCGTGCAGACTATGCAACCCGTGCTGCAGTCGAAACGGTATTTTCCAGGTCAGAACGTGTGCTATGCAAGGTTCGGTTCACACAGACACGCAGACGCACACGCATACATGCGCGCGCGCGCGCGCACACACACACACACACACCACACACGCACGCACGCGCACACACACACACATAGCGTGTGGCGTCTAGTCAACAACATGGGCGCATAAATCTGTCAAAATAATTCCCGAATGACGTTTACGAGAACCCAGTTGACAGACGAAAGCTGTTTCTTCGAGTCCCTCCTTGTTGTCTACGTCGCACCGGTAACGACTCCTTGAACTTCGTGTGTGCGAGACCTGCCTTGTCAGTGGTAAACTTTCCCGTTTGGGCTGAAAGTGCGAAAGCTGCAAGTTTCCGCACTTTCTGTTACCGCTTCTACCTCGAAAGGGACACTGATTTGGCGTTTTCTGGCCCACAATCGCACTCTTACGAGCTTCAACATAAGTGCCCATTCAGTCACTTGCCTTTGCTTACGACCGAGTTCTTGTGATATCTTATACAGCGAGAGAAAACACTGGCGCCATCTCTGAGGTGACGCTGGAACTACTGCATTTTACCAGAGCAAAGGTTTCGCAGTATTTTCGAGATCAAATGTATATAATATCGATGAGAAAAAATCAATTACAAAAGTGTCAAAATTTAATTTTTGTTTCATGCAAAAAAAAAAAAAGAATGATGCGCGAAAAAAAAAAAAATGATGTGTACGGAAATTCCAAGGCTGCCCGATAAATGGCGCCGGCGAGTGTTCTGGTCGTAAAAGATTCTAAGACGTTTTGAGGCACATGGTCGCAAATATAGTCGCAAGTGTGTAAACCGCCCCGCCTTTCTTAACTGTAGCAAATTCAATCCCGTCATGAACTTAACAAAAAAGCTAGCCCATAAAGAGAGGCGTGCATGTGCGGTGTTTTATCTTGGTAATTTATAAATTTATATAGTAATGCAAACATATTCAATTCTTTGCTCTTTGCTGTTCTTTTTTCTTCTAATATGCAAGACGCAAACAAGCTTTTTCTCACATTTCTTCAAATGGTACTCCGTCCAAGTAATCAAGTAATATATCTCTTCGGCAAATTGTAGTCGTTGAGCATCCTTCCCATTAAAGATACATTCTCAATGACCGCGATGCATTGTTATATTGCAAAAAAACAAACAAAAAAAAGCCAGGTCACAGAGGTGACGCTAAAGTCTGTCGACACGATAATGGAGGTTCATTTCTTTTTTTCTTTCGAAACCTTGCCCACGGAGTTACCAGATGGCGCTGACACCTGAAAAGGACCCATTGTTCGCTGACCGCCCGAGGGCCTCCCCTCTTCTATCGGATCCTCGATGGATCCCGCCTCCTAGCGTGGCTGGCAACTGGTCCCGAAGGTTGAATGGACGAGAATAACGGCTGGGGGCGTGGGCCACCGATAAGCTTTCACTATACTGCGCCAGAGTCATTCCTAAAGGGCGAAGTACGAAACACTAATGAGGACACGAAGGAAAATTAATAGCAATCGCACGTTCACGAAGAAACCACTAAGGTCCCAGACGCACGGTCGCACATCGTACATGGTACACAGCGTTCGCAGCAAACATTATGGTAGAAGTATTTGTGGTCACGCCTCGCTTATGTTCGAATCACGTTTGCTTCCTACATACGTAACGTATGCTTTTGCACATGTGTGCAAACAGTTTTTATGCGGTCAATATGTGACAGAACCATCATACAATGAAGGAAGGATGGATGGATGTTAATAGCTATACCCTTTGTAACGGGCGGTAGGTTGCGCCACCTAGCCTAAAAAAAAAACACGCCTCAGACAGTGTTGGCAGACTGTCCTTTGTATGAGGTATTAGCAGTGGGACCCTGGCTTTAAGCTCTCGGTGGCGTTTGGTGGGAAAATAGAGAAGAGAACAAAAACGAGGGGTGTTGCAATCTTCTGTTTTTGTTTTTTTAATATTTTATTTTACGATGTACTGCTGTAGTCAGAATTGATAAAGCTCTAGATCGGACTCTCAAATATCGCCGAACAGAAAAAAAAAGAGAAACAAGCAACAACAACAAAAAAAAAAACGGCAGACTGCACAAGGTGACTGATGTATACCGATGTCGAAGTGGCAGTTCCTGGCACTGAGTGGGCAGCGGGGCCTGTCATTTTTCTACTGCACTCGCGTACTGCTTAAACCAAAAAAGAAAAAAAAAGAAAAAGAGAGCAAAGAAACAAATATCAAAGCGGCAACGCGGACCCCCGAGCGGGAAGTGCTTTCGGAGATGGCCTCGGCTTCGGAGCACAGCAGCGGATAGCGTTGTTCGGTCGAATCCCCGAGGAAGGACGGACAACAGACAAAGGTATAAACAAACCGACAAAGAAACGAAAGACGATAAACAAAATCGCCGCGCCCTCCATCCTTCCGGTTTAGCTCAAGGTGGACCGTTACTTGCGCAGACACGTAGGCATTAGAAAAAAAAAAGCGCCGTGTCATTACCTTTATGCCCCCGTGCTGATTTGTCTAGCACGTCCAAAAAAGGCGGTGACGTTGGTCCTTCTTATACCCCACTCACACGAAAGGTATGAAGGTACCTTTAGCATAGGTCCCCATCGTAAAGGGGGATGGAGTTCGTATTCACACGGCGCACAAAGGAACTTTCGCTAAAGGAGGGTTTAGAACAGAGCTCGCAGACCTCCCTTTACAGCTACAGGGAGTAGCCTCAGACCCATGAAATCCAAACAAAAATCTATCATATATGCTTCTGCTTTATTTATTGCATTGTAATAAAAAGAATATTTGCGAGGCAAAGATTATAAAGTACACGTGAGCACAAACCTGATGGAAGACGGTAGCGACAAATTTGTACTCGCGACAGCAGGCAGCAGAGGTGGCCCGAACGCAATGGCGGGATTTGAGTCGCTTTGAGTAGTGAGTACACTCTACTTTGAGTAGCGACGACGAGTCGTCCGCTTTGCCTGCCCAAAGCATTTTTGTTACCATGATTTCGCCGGGTAAACATGTGAACTTGGGTGCCAGCACTATCGGCACCAGTAAGAAAGGCCCTTAGTTCACTGGTCCGAGGCGGAAACATGGTCGCTAATTCGTCTCTGGAAGAACAACATTGGCGAACTCCGGCGACAAAGGAGGAACGCCGGAGTGTACGAAACGATCCGCCTCGGTCGACCCGGAGGCGGACACAAAGAAGTAGCAGAGCAAATTCGAGGAAACACGGAGAGTTGTCGATCACGTTTCGCACCTTGGGTACCTCGACTGCGCACCTCCTTTGGATTTGGATTGGATAACACGGCGAGCAATTTGGCCACACCATCGAGACATTCTAAAGAAAAGCTACTAGGGAATTGTAGTAGACCGTTTTTCTCCTTCGCTACGGTATCCCTGAAGAAAACGCCGCAGCTGCGCATGCGCGCCGCCAGCTTTGTCTGCATAGTTCAAGGTCTTGTGGCGGACTACGGAGCGCTATCCGGGTGCTTAGCGGGCTGCGGAAACGGTCTACTACAATTCCCCAGTGTTTCACTTGCGCCACGCAATAAAAGCAATAAAACAACTAATAATTCGTATTAAAACGACATTTTCCACTTCTAATAAAGGAAAAGGATGAGTCTGAAACCTGTTTAGACCAAAAATTACATATTGCTCGTTCGCCCCTCGGTGTAGCCGGGCTATCCCCGGTGCAATAAACATATCAACCCGAAACCCTCCATTTATTTGCCATGTGATCCCGAACGCCTTTTGATACAGGTACCTTTAGCCCAGGGACCTAAGCTGCAGGTCCTTTAGGCAGCCCGTGTGAATAGGGGTATTAGTCGCTGAAATTTCCAGAAAGGCGGGGCACGCCGAAAAGAAATGCGCATTCGTAAAGATTCTTCTGGAACCCTGGTGGCAGCCGCCGTCTCGGAGGGATAACCTCTTCGTGGGAAAAAAAGAAGAAAAATGCAAAGTCGCGGTGAAACATCGGCTGGCAACCTAAAGCCGCAGTATCACTGAGAACACATTACAGGAAAGACGGCGTTTTCTGCAGACATGAAGACATGATGACTGCACTACCTGCAGACGCACCTGAAGCATGTTTGAAGCACGTTTGCTTCATATATACGCGTGCTTCAAGCGTCCGCAGACAGGTTTTGTACGAACCTTTTGTACAAGGACGAGACATACCTCAGAAATTTTCTGCAGACTATCGTTTATACGATGTATTGGCAGTGTGACCGCGGCTTAAAAAAACTCAACCCAGAAAAAAAAAAAAAATGTTTTTCTACCTGGTTAGGACAGGCATGTCTCAAAATAAATGTTCGCCGAAAAAAGAATTTTTTTTGCCCATTTTATTTCTTACAATACGAATCTTACAATTTGCGGGCGAAGCCGACATTGTACACCTGTGGGATGATGATGATAGCATTTGTACCCGACTATACTCCGTTCATCCTTAACCCGAGACTAGAAGCTCCGCCTTGAACGCGAGCTCGCTTGCTTCCGCGGTGCTTTGGTTGGGCCTGCCTTCACGCTTGTGTTAGCAAGGGCAGAAAACTCGCGCTGAAGGCGAAGCTTCTAGTCTCAGCTTAAATTTTTAACGGAGTATATAGATCTTTACATTGCTTATAACCCGGGAGAAAATGCTGAGTCACTGAGCTGTGGACGCATGCGCAGCGTCTGATACACTGCACAACAGAGCAACAGCGCACGCGTAGAAGGCGTTCCACAGCCCAACAGAAAAAGATGGCAGCGCGCAGAAGGCAATTTTTGCGAAGGTCTAAAGCCCGCGCTCCTGGCTTTGAGACATGAGGCTTATCAATACTGAATGCTGGGCTAGTTGGTATTGGTCTTGGGTTGCCAAAGGCATGGTAACGCTTTTTAGACGAGGACAAGGAGACGAGGAGACATGCATTTCTAGAGCGAGCGCTCGTTCTGCGGAAGAACGCTTCAAAGCAGCGACCACAAGCTTTGCGTTTATGCCCTTGGCTGCAGTCTCAGCTTAAAGGGGTAGTCCACATGTTTTTCCATAGTCTTCGATTTGCTTGAAATTTCGCTAAACTCACCAACAAACATCGTTAAAACAGTATCCCAAATATTAGGTTAAAATATTGTTTTTTCGCGAAGTTATTGAATTTACAGTTCTGATATCCTCACCATGTTTTTTCAAACTGAAAGTCTCTGTTGGCAACAACAAACAAGTGACGTCAGTGAGGGGTTCACTTTTTGGACTGTAGAATTTGATCCCAACTGATTCGAAGCAGTTTCATGGTGTCAAATGAATGCTTTGGAAGCTCTCTCCAGTACCCGCGCTCCAGCACGGAACAAATGATTGGCATATTCTATTTTTTAGACTGCTTGCTCGACTGGCAAGCCTGCTTGCCACTGACGTCACGGCACTGAAAAGTGCGGGTATATTTGAATGTTGGGTTTTGCACCATTTTCATTGACCGATTTCACAGTAACTATTATGAATTTGGCGATATTACAAAGCATACCGGAGAGGGTAAAAGCCAGGGAGTCAGAAAATATAGTTAGTTGAGGTAGCTGAAAAAACAAAAAACAACAAAACCTGTGAGGGTGAACGCTATCATCATCATCCCACAGGGGTACAATTTCGGTTTCGTCCGAAAATCGAAAACTTCGTACTGTAACATAAGTATTGCAGAAAAAAAAACTATTTTTTTTTCGTCGAACATTTATTTTGAAACATGCCTGTCCTCCCAACATAGAAAAAAAATTTTTTTCTAGGTTTATTTTTTCTTTAAAGAGATGCTGAACCAAATATTTTAGTGTCCATAATAAGTGGCACACGTTCTTTCCACGAGCCAGCAGCCGCCGGTGTCCGCGAGCACATGCAACGAAATTGACGTCATAGTCCTCTATTCATGCTTAAGATGACAGTGAAATACACGGGCTCCGGGGAAAAGGAGAATAAAGACAGGCGTTGTATGCGTCTGTTTTCGTCCCGAATTTGTGTTTATTCTTTCCGATTGTTTAAGTTTCATCTCCACTGTGGGGTCTGGTGTAAAATATTTGCGATTAATTGATCTAGCAAGCACGTAGCCTTCACATGTGCAGATGAAAAGGCTGTCTTTATTCTCCTTTTCCCCGGAGCCAACACATTTCACTGTCATCTTAAGCGTGAACGGGGGACTATAACGTCAATTTCGTTGCGTGTGCTCGCGCACACAGGCGGCTTCCGGCTCGTGAAAAGATCGTGCGCCACTTATTATAGACACTGAAATGTTTGGTTCAGCATCCCTTTAAGACTTCCGCAAGAATTCGTCTTAAGTTTTTCGTGCCAGCCTCGACGAGCTTGGCGTGCTTGTGGCCATTATTTGATCTATTAACGGGTAACGGTGCTGATTTACTTACTTTCTGTCACAACGTATACACATGTGTGTTTTTTTTTGTATAGTCTTGTCGCTATGCGGAACGCAAGTTCGTCTGCTTCTTGCGCACCTCGTGCGTCTGATTACCTTGTTTGCCCCCAAACCTTAACCAATAATGGCGTGATCTTGGTTGCCTCGACATCGTGCGTTATCTAGACTATACTTTACCCATGTTGCCCTTAGATTGGCGTGCCGATCTTTGCGCTCCAATGGGCCAAAGACGCATTTTAGAACACTTGCTCGCCGTATAGCCACCGCCTGTTTAAGAAACGGGGGGGGGGGGGGGGGGGGGGCTGGCGAGTGCAGTACATTTTATTTTTATGGCTCCTCAGCGAATGAGGTAGCAGCATATGGATTTAAGAACGCCGGATCTTGGGGAAAGAAGCGGGAGCGTCCTAAGCCACGCCCTAAGTTTCTCAAGCCGCTCGTGGCCCTAGCCCTTAGCTGCGGTCCACGTCAGGGCAAAAGAACTGGAGCCCCAAGAGTTCTGGCCCAGCATCCGGGTTTCGAACTCGATCCGTTGAGCACCATTTGTCTTCGGTCCCGTACACGAAATGAAGCAGGAGCAACAAAAAACGAAGTCTAGGGGTTCGCGTTGTTTTGCCATCGTTCGCTCATAGAAGACGGGGTACGAAGGCAGAATGATGGGTGGTCCTTCCTCCTAGCTCGCGTTCCGTCATTTTCCGCCCAATCGTTCATATGCGTTGTTCGTTCGTGTTGTTTTTGGCTCGTCACGCTGGTCGGCCGCCGCGTATTTTACGAGGGCGTCCTTGGCCCAGCTGGCAACCATGAGGGGGGCTTCGCGGAGCCACAACGAAACGAGAGCTATTGGGTCATCAATAACGACGAAGATGCGTTCTGTGATCGTCTGCCTTATACGAGGAACCGCAGCGGACGCCACGAGCTCTCTCGGCCAATCCTGCGCCATAAACACGTCACGTGACTGGGAACTCCGCTCGTCACTGCGCCCCTCTCGAATGTCACCTGACACTCACGCAGCACACTATAATTACCTTGGATGGCTCGCGGCATCTTCTGCTGTCCATCATAGGATGAAGTTGAGTGTGCGCTGCAGCTGCGCTTTCTGCGCGCGAGCGTTATTGAGTTTTTGGTTGCGACAAAAGCACAATAATTCCGACTCTTCCTTTTATTATTTTTTTGCTCTGTTTGTAAAAGTGGGATTCGGGCGAACCTAAATTCGTGGAGTCGACATCTGCCCCGTCCAAGTTTGACGGCTTTCGTTTTTCGACAACAATACCCGACACAAACGCCATTTTTAACGTTGGTGCCTATCTGTTAAAGTTACGTCCTAAATAGTAACTTAGCGAAGCTTACAGTTATGGTCGGCGACATTTTAAGGAAGGCCGGGCGTGACTTATAATCTTCACGCTTCTTGTTTCGTGATTTGTGCTTTGGTATTCTCATCGGCTTTAATGCCACAATCCCATTAACTGCGGCTCAATAATAAGATGCCTCTTATCCGCCGCGTACGACGCCTCTTCAGCTGTGAGTGACCTCAGAGCTGAGCTTATTTGTAAAGGTTACAACTTTACATATGTCTCTGCGTTTTGGCAGGACATAAGTTACGTTTCGATTACGTTTCAAAACAAGAGGAGCGTTGCCGCAATAGGCCACCTCATAAATGCTTGCGCTTTGCGGTACGGTGTACCAGAAAGGACTCAAGCGCAATATAGTGCTATACACAATTTGTCCGCTATCATATACGCCTCCAAAGTCTATTTGTGAGCTGTTTTACTGGATCATTTTATTTTACGCTTTTCCGATGGAAACACATATTTGCCTGTTTTTTTTTTAAAAAGCTACCTTTTTTATGAATATTCACCTTCTATTATATGGTTATGGCTGATGAAATGCTAGTCACCTAAGGACATTTTCAATTCAAAATGTGCAAGGAAAAAAGTTCTGTCTCGAAAAATGCTTAAAAAAATATATATATATATATATGCTGGACAAATTCTTTACTAGGACAAAACTGAAAACCATTTTTGAGCCAAATTTTTAGTTTTTGACTTTTTGACTTTTAAGAACCAAATCCCGATTTCTAGATTTGGGTGACCATTAAAAGGTCGCGTACTTGGGAGCTTGGTCAGGCTCCTAGATACCTTCCGCAAAACAAGATACTTTTAACATAGCGCGAAAACAAGATACTTTTAACACGCAGAACTACATTAACAGCGCAATGCTTATAAAAAATTATTTATTTATTTTTGCAAACAATCCAGAACCTGACCACTTTGACCATAAATTATCAGGTTTGGATTATTATAACTTTAGTCAAAATCAATTTTCTTATACAAATGATACATAAAATGAAAGCTTAAACGAATACCTATTCAACAAGTATAATATCGTTATAGTAATTTTTTTAACTCCCTTGGATACAAGAGGAAACTGTAAAAGTGCAAATTTCAACATTAGTTTCTCAAAAAGTCAATTCTTAAATATATTTCTTTTTGTTTTCGTATCAAGAGCCCGCGGCATGGTATAAAACACCAAATAAAAGTTATATGTAATATATGATTTGGAGATATAGATCCGTACAAAAAGACGATATATTTGAAGTTATATCTTAAGATGTGAAGTTATGTCGTAGCTATTAGTTTTAACAGATTGTTAATTACTTGGTGGCACATATTCATAGTGCTGGTTGGCTTTAATTTCACAAATAATTAGGAATGTTATACATAATATATATAGGTTTTTATATGTACGCTCTGCTTGTTTACTAAAACAATAAAAAAAAATCGCAAGTACAAAAAAGTCGTTTTCCTCAATTGAATAAAGAAAAGCCACCGATTACAAATATTACGCCCTGAAAGTCTTTTCCGAAATACTGTGGCATTGAGGGCAAAAACAAAATACAAATACTGATCCGCCGAGAGGCATAGCGCGAAATTTCACCCCTTTCTAATTGGCGCTTTGTCCCGCATGCTAAACCCTAATGAAAAGCTGAGCACGTTTAACCCTTTCATCTTCGTTTGTTAAAAAAACATTTCATAGTAAGTGGATTATCTCATGACAACTTTAAGTTTGGGGAACAGTGTTCCCCAAACTTAACGCCGTCATGAGATAGTCTGTTGTGGCCACTTTTTGTGCTATTCCTGGACCTACCTCTTGGTCCAACTACGTGGTTTGACCCCCATCAGAACCTAGCATGGTGTGGTAGATCAATATCTTTTTTTTTTGTGCGTATGCGGGTGTAGCTCTGCCTTTGCACGTGTACAGATATACCCATGTTTACTTAGGGTCTGCTTTGTTGTAAAAAATTTGCTTTTATGTGATGTTTTTTTTTTTCTTCTTGCTTCCAGTTATCTTTTCATTGCCTTTGCCTTGGCCCCTTCACAGGCGGCCGGCAATTTTCACCAATAAATAAATAAATATTTTGGTAGTCGAGTGGAGGCGTTCAGTTCGAAGAGCACTGTACATCAATTACATTATATATCTAATAACGCAAGTTCTCAAGAACTTTTATTGAGACTATAAAGCGCCATTAAAATGGGATAAAGCTTTACGCTTCAGGTTTAGCAAATTGTATTAATATAAAATTGTGGAACAATCCTTATTTTGAGTTTTCACCCACAAGTCGCGTACCAAATGTTATTAATAAATGTTTTTTTACGTTGCAGCAGTGGGCGAGAAGTGCTGCATCACGGTTAGGAAGAATAATTTCAGGCTCCATGGGCGACTATCGGAACGAACTCATCAGCACAGCCAGTTGTTTTAAGTTCTGTCGATCAGCGGTTCTGCAAGGAGGCTTGATTCTTGAGTGGTGCTCACACGCCGCGTCGCGCACCTGACACTTCCCGCACGACGTCTCAGCACGCATGGCTCACCCAGTGTTGTACAGGTTCCTCAAAAAGAGAAAAAAAAAAGCTCGCTCCTCGTTCCTTTTGATTTTTGGACCCCGTTCCCGTTACAAGTTTCATCTGTGAGAAGGGAACTCGCTCCCGTTACAGTTCAGAAACGGTTTTTGCTAATTACCATATTTAGTTAGATCAAACAATTGTTAAACTTTTTTCTACCACATCAAATGGCAACATACGAATTTGAATGCCATGATGGAAGGGAACGAAAAGAAAACAAGCGGAAGCAAGGTTTCATTTGTTGATATATTTACCTTTAAAAATCTCAGCGTTTAACCATATTCATCTCTCTGGTGGGCGATTCAAACCAGCTAAATGTAGTATTACCCCACATTGCACGAGCGTTTTACAACAACCTCGCAGGTTTTAATCTAACAAAGTCCCTTGTTCGAACTTAACAAGCTCCTCCTCGATGTTGCTGTCCTCAAGACGAGCAAGTGGAGAATAGGGTAGGGCTTTTGGAAGGTCGGTCTTGAAAACTAACAGTCCTTCTTCGTGAATATTGTATTTGTTGTTCAGTTTGAAGCTCAGAGAAAAGGGGAGAGGAAATAGAGGTTAATTTTTGTGTGGCTTTTAAGTGACCAATGTTCGGGATACAAGGTGTGTTCAGTGTCTGGTAACCTGTTCTTTTGTTATTACTGTAGGTCTCTTTCTGGAAGTTCAGTGATGGCTGTAGTCGGCCTGGGATTTTTGTGTTATGAAGATTCGTGGAAGCAAAGAATGTAGCTGAGTTTGAGCCGTCCCTATTTCTTTCTTTTAATACGACTTAAAGTTTTGCTTTTTTTACCGCAGTTCCGGGCACTGAAAAACAAAATTAAAGTCCACCAGCTCTCCTGCACCCAACTGTTTTAACAAGCGAGGACCCCACAAAATAAACCCTAAAATAAGTAACAAAAAGTTACCAAGATCCGGCTCTTTGTAAAGATATTGTTTTTTTTTTATACTTTTTAGAGTTTCCCTCTTATAAATAAAATAAAAATTACCCCAATGGAAGAAAGAGAAAAGCCGTTCCTTTTTACGTTCTCGTAAAAGTGTAACGAGTTTCTGTTTTAGTTCCGCCGATGCAAAATAGAACGGTGGCGTTCCTTCGTTCCTCCTAAAAGGAACGCATTCCAGGAACGTCGTTTCTTGGAACGCTGTTCCGTACAACACTGTGCTCACTACCCCGACGTCAAGAAAAAGAAACGGAATGCTGTAAGTTTTGTCAGGAGGATTCGGTCGAGCCACTTATGGACGGAAGCTCAAAAAAAAAAAAAAAAGAGAAAGAATGGTCTTTAATGCTAAGTTAAACAATTAGCTAAGCATCGGTAGTAATGTTGTAACCCGCTTTAACTGTGCTTTTCGGTCACATTCAACGTTCTCGTGAACTTTCGTTACCAAATATTTTAAGTAATTGTATTTACTTCCCCGCGATCTATGCGAGCTTTCTCTCTATAAGAAATATAGGAATATATATTGGTGGATTCTTGGGAAATGCGTGAGCATGACCCCTGGGAAACGCCACACACGTCTTCCTTTGGGATACGCTAACGCTGACCCTTTCACATTTCTGTTTTGGTTTTTTCATCTGGCTTTTTCTTTTTCTTCCTCTATTTTTTTCGCTGCCTCTTTTTGGCCTTGTTACAGGATCAGTGTTAGCGTTTCCCAAGGGGGACATGTGTGGCGTTTCCCAAGTGCCATGCTAACGCATTCCTTAAAAATCCACCAATGGGTCCTCCTATATTTTTGTTTTCACCCATTGTCTGTACAGTCTTCCTGTCAGAGTACGTCGACGCCCTTGGATGTGGTCATCCATATCACTCATGGAAAGAACCACATCCATACAACTCGTGGAATGTACCGCATTCATATCACTCGTGGATGGAACCCCATCCATCGTTTTAAATACACAAACATAGCACAGTCCACGCAACGGTCTTCAAACAAAAAAACATTAAAACTTTTTTTTAGAAACTTTATGTTGAAGTTTGTATTTTAAGAATTTATTGTATTTAAAGACGTTTTTCGCCTTGATAACCTTTTTTGGTTACAACGATATTGTGCTTGCTGCAAAGGTATTTGTTTAAGATTTCAATTGATATATAATTTTTGTAATAAAATTCAATATTAGAATGCTATCAACATCCAACCTGGTACATTATCATTGAAGGTTCGTCATCCAAACCTGGTAAATTATCATAAAACGTTCGAATCAAATGTACTGGATTTTTTCACGAAAATAAATAAAAACAACAAAAATATTTACTTACATCTTGCACTTTGACTGTAGTTCTTAAAAGCCACGTAAAAAGTATCTTTGTTGCGGTGAAGGTATATGAGCCCGGCAGAGCTCCCAAGTGCGTGACCAGTCACGATCGCCCAAGTCCCCGAATTCGCCTTTGGTCCTTGAGAAGTGGAACACTCGAAAGCTAAATATGTGGCGCAAAAACGCTTTTCAGTTTCGTCCTAGTGAAGAATTGCCAAGCATATATTTTTCTTCAAACGTTTTTGAGGCATAAATCTTCTTTTTTTTTTGCGCGCGATTTAGTTGGAATCACCCGTTAATAAAACTGATTTTTTAACTATTATATTAGGTACATCCCACTTCATGTGAAGGTTGTCGAGTTTGTTCTACATTGATGAAAGTATTTTCTTACGCTTTAAATGTATTTTCAAAATCTAAACCTCTTTGTCGAGCCATTTTTATATAACAGATAAAGCTATTCGTTCCTTTTGATTTTTGGACCCCGTTCCCGTTACAAGTTTCATCTGTGAGAAGGGAACTCCCTCCCGTTACAGTTCAGAAATGTTTTTTGCTAATTACCATATTTAGTTAGATCAAACAACCAAATGGCAACATACGAATTTGAATGCCATGATGGAAGGGAACGAAAAGAAAACAAGCGGAAGCAAGGTTTCATTTGTTGATATATTTACCTTTAAAAATCTCAGCGTTTAACCATATTCATCTCTCTGGTGGGCGATTCAGACCAGCTAAATGTAGTATTACCCCACATTGCACGAGCGTTTTACAACAACCTCGCACGTTTCAATCTAACAAAGTCCCTTGTTCGAACTTAACAAGCTCCTCCTCGATGTTGCTGTCCTCAAGACGAGCAAGTGGAGAAGAGGGTAGGGCTTTTGGAAGGTCGGTCTTGAAAACTAACAGTCCTTCTTCGTGAATATTGGATTTGTTGCTCAGTTTGAAGCTCGGGGAAAAGGGAAGAGGAAATCGAGGTTAATTTTTGTGTGTCTTTTAAGTGACCAACGTTCGGGATACAAGGTGTGTTCAGCGTCTGGTATCCTGTTCTTTTGTTTTTACTGTAGGTTTCTGTCTGGAAGTTCAGTGATGGCTGTAGTCGGCCTTAGATTTTTTTGTTATGAAGATTCGTGGAAGCAAAGAAAGTAGCTGAGTTTGAGCTGTCCCTATTTCTTTCTTTTAATGTGACTTAAAGTTTTGCTTTTTAGAGCGCAGCTCTTAGGCGCCCGTTTCCGGCTTAAGCGGCGTCGGCGTCGGCGTCGGCGTAACCCCGCGGTGCATCATGGGTAAATTTCACCGCTAAATTTAGCGGAAAAATTTCCCCTCTAAATTTAGCGGAAAAATTTCCCCGCTAAATATAGCGGAAAAAATTTGCCCGCTAAATCTAGCGGAAAATTTTCCCTGCTAAATTTAGCGGAAAATTTCCCGCTAAATCTAGCGGAAAATTTTCCCCGCTAAATCTAGCGGAAAAGTTTACCCGCTATATCTAGCGGAAAATTTTTCCCGCTAAATTTAGCGGAAAAATTCTCCGCCAAATTTAGCGGGAAATTTTCCCCGCTAAATATAGCGGTAAAGTTTTCCGGCTAAATCTAGCGGAAAATTTTCCCCGCTAAATCTAGCGGAAAATTTTTCCCCGCTAAATCTAGCGGATAATTTTACCCTAAATGCGGGAGTGCAGGAAAGCAGGAGGGGCATTGCCCCCTCTACGTACCTTCCCCTCCTCCTCCTCAAGAGCTGCGCTCTAATTCGGCGTTACAGGGAGTTGTAAACGGCTTTCATTTTTTACCATAGTCTTGGGCACTGAAAAAAAAAATCAAGTTCACCAGCTCTCCTGCACCCAACTGTTTTACCAAGCGAGGACCCCACAAAATAAACCCTAAAATAAGTAACAAAAAGCTACCGAGATCCGGCTCTTTGTAAAGATATTGTTTTTTTTTTATACTTTTTAGAGTTTCCCTCTTATAAATAAAATAAAAATTACCCCAATGGAAGAAAGAAAGAAAAAAGCCGTTCCTTTTTACGTTCTCGTAAAAATGTAACGAGTTCCTGTTTCAGTCCCGCCGATGCCAAATGAAACGGCGGCGTTCCTTCGTTCCTCCTATAAGGAACGCGTTCCAGGGACGTCGTTTCTTGGAACGCTGTTCCGTACAACACTGCGCTCACTACCTCGACGTCAAGAAAAAGAAACAGAATGCTGTAAGTTTTGTCAGGAGGATTCGGTCGAGCCACTTATGGATGGAAGCTCAAAAAAAAAAAAAAGAAAGAAAGAAAGAATGGTCTCTCAAAGCTAAGTTAAACAATTAGCTAAGCGTCGGGAGTAATGTTGTAACCCGCTTTAACGGTGCTTTTCGGTCACATTCAACGTTCTCGTGAACTTCCGTTATCAGATATTTTATGTAATTGTATTTTTTCCCCACGATGTATGCAAGCTTTCTCTTTAAAATAAATATAGGAATATCCATTGCTGGATTCTTGGGAAATGCGTGAGCATGACCCCTGGGAAACGCCACACACGTCTTCCTTTGGGTTACGCTAACGCTGACCCTTTCACATTTCTGTTTTGGTTTTTTTATCTGGCTTTTTCTTTTGCTGCCTCTATTTTTTCGCTGTCTTTTTTTTGGCCCTGTTACAGGATCAGTGTTAGCGTTTCCCAAAAGGGGACATGTGGGGCGTTTCCCACGAGCCATGCTAACGCACTCCTTAAACATCCACCAATGGGGCATCCTGCATCTCGTTTCGAACTTCCTTACGGTCATTCCCAAGCAAACTAAAAATCGCCCTTCACGAGTTTTTGAAAACTCGGGCCTCCTCGCCCTCGGGAAGGTGTCGGCCAATAGATTTGAAGCCTTTCGGAGTCACGTGCTGCCCCTCGTCCAATGGCATACACGGCGCATACAGGCACATTCGTCAAGTCTCCCAACGGACTCGAGAGGACAGCCCCGTAACTTCGACAGTGGTCGACGTCGCCGTCTTCATGGGGCCACAACGAGCCCTTCGGTCGAAACGCGATCGGTCACGGAGGATGCGCCGAGCAGCAGCCGCGTCCGTATACGAACAAAACGAAAACACTCCTCGCGTACAGCGACCACCCAAGGGAGTGTCCAGCCTGCCTCGCCCCGAGGCATGCTTTCGGCGTACTCGCGGCCGCTAACAAAATAGACAAACGAGACACCCGCGTGTATACCGTCACCGCTAGAAAGGAGCTCCATAAATGATCAGGGTGCGGCGTCGCCCAAGCTTACAGCTACAGTAACAGAAATGTTGTAGCAACACAGAACCGCATAGAAATTCAGTCAACGACGACTCTGACGATAAAAGTTTTCGCTCTACATGCGATAATTTTCGCACTTCACTGCTCGCGTGAAACATGATTTTTAGGGTCCCAATACACCTAGCGTACTGTTTTCAAATAAATTTGATTCAATAAAGATTGTCACAAACTTCAAAAAATAGTGATTATCACGCAGATCACTCAACCTGCTTCTTACCCCGAGGCATTTTTGAAAAGAGGCAATTCATAATTTGTTTACTTGCGTACGACGTAAAGAAAGTTAATATAAAAACGAAAATAGAACAAATTATAGAATACATTTGTGAAAAGTGTCAAAAAGTTCACCCAGTTTGTTTTGTATTTTTTACTTTATAGCGGCTGAAATTCTGTTAAGCGAAAATATGCGAAGGCACGCTTTAGTAGCTATGCCAATCCCCAATTAAAAAAAAAAGAAAACTACTTTGAATAAAAGCGATTAATCTTCATTTTCTCGGCACACACGCAGTCATCGTCCTGACTTTTTTTTTTTTTCGTCCTATATCTCATTCCGCTCCCACTTTGTCATCCTTATACTTGTATTACGTATTTATTACATCGGCTCCTTTCGCTTCCGTCTGAGGAATAACCCCTGCAACACGTGTCAAGCTGACGCTTTTGGCTTCGCCATAAATCACGCGCCGGACTAATGAAGCAATACTGCGCCAAAATGCTATCGCGCCTTGTACAAGGCTCTAACTCATTTATGTATAGTTACTTGACAGGAAAGCGCCACGCAGAATGAAAAGAAGCTCGAACGAACAGGGACGCCGTTCCTGGAAAAGTAAGCGACAGGGGGCGGCATCATAAATCTACCGATCCTATATGTACCGTACGGGTTACAAAACGTGGACTCCGTCCTATGCCTGTCACGGGAGCGGGACAAAACAAATTACAAGTCGTCAACTTACATGTAATCGACTACTTTTTAAAGTAATTTTGTAATCATTTGACCACACTTATTAGGAAGTAATCACGAGGGTAATCTGTATACCTTTGAAAGTACTAAAGTTACTGTGACCGTTACAAGTTTTTTCCTCTCTCCTTTCTAATTGCGCCCCCTGTTTGGGTAAGCCTCCAACCAATACTCGAACCAAGTTTCCGACGGGAGCACAATCTACCAAAATTGGTGGGTTAAAAATTGATACGTAGTTTCTAATTCGGCTGTCCTAATTCAATAATGGGCGGTTTGCCTTGCTCAGATCCGAATCAATCCGAGGTCCGAGCAAGGCAGGGCCGATTGTCCCTTTCGTGGCAATATCCCCGTCGATCACCAGCGCGAAATGCACACCGTCCCTTCGTATTTCCACGTCATATCTACGTAAGAGACCACGCTGAACTTAGATGTCGCTTTCGAACGGCTTCATACGAAGATTCTGCATCTGAAATCAACTAGCTCAGTCCACCGACAACGAACAAAGCATCCAACAAGCTGTGGCCAATGCTCCGGCCCAGCAGGGGCCAGCCGCTGCCTGGGCGCTGCCATCTTTCCTGTGACGTCACCTGTTTGGTTTGGTCACGTGACGAACTTCATGGTTTGTTCACGGGATTTGCGCACAATGGCAGCGGCCTGGGGGGTGGGGAGGGGGGGGGGGGGGGGGGGTTGAACTTCCGAGTGCAGGCCGGAACCCCAGTTTATCGCTCTAAGCCCCTCTACCTCTTTGATTGCGGATCATGTTTTGGGCTGTTTGATTGGCGAATCAACATCGACAGAGGTTAGGTACGCTTCTGGATTCTATCCACATTTGAACGAACACAATCTTCATCCATTTATTTTTTTTAATGTAGAGATCTTTTTGAACAACAAGCAGCGTAATGTTTTCTTTATAGGTCTTGTTTTGATTTTGTCGGAACCTGCTCGAAGTTATTCGGTTCCTTTAACAGGGTTGTTTTGTGGAAACCGGGATTGAATTCCATGGAACAGAATTCTCGGAACCGCTTTCACAGCAACTCGCGCTAGAAGTTGTAAAAACACAACCCCCCCCCCCCCCCCCCCTTAAAAAACAACAAAAAAAAAACGAAAAAAAAACAGTGCTTAGTTCGAGGATTTATGTTTCTAATTTTTTTTTGTTTTTATGGTTTACATTAAAAAACGCAATCGACCGGAAATTGCTTCAGTCAGGCTTCCTTTTTTTCGACTTTAAAATGTTTCGTTATTTTTGGGGGATCGCTTTCAAGAACGGTTCTTATCAATGCCCTCTTTTCAGGCTTTCAAGTTCAGGCTTATTTTCATCACACTTTTTCTATTTCCAATTTCCGCTCAGCGGATAAATAAATAAAAAAAAAAATATCCCATTTTTCCCGACGCCCACAATGCCTTTCATTTTCAAAAAACTACACACTGAGCAATTTTCTACCTGCTCTAAATTGCACAACGATATGAGCTTAGGTATACGATCTGCCTTCGGTTTTAAACAATATCACGCCACGAAAGAACAAAAAAAAAAAAAAACACGGTTTAGAGCAAAAGCGTCATTTCAACTTGCCAAGACTTCTATTTTTGTTAAAGAGATGACTGAAGCACATTAAAGCCGCGGACACACTGCCGATGCAACGTACAAAAGACAGCATGTTCGCTGAATACATGATGACAGAATTACCCGCGGACGCGCGTCAAAGGGCGTGTCACGTTTCGGACATGTCTGCAAGTTTCTGCATGGCAAACGTGGCAGGCACGTCCTACCTACGAGGAAGAGCCTCGTACAGCGCCTGCAGCAGCCTGTACGTCGTATGATGTACTGGCGGTGTGAGGCGCAGCTTTTAAACTGTGTCTCGATCTTAAAGTAGGCGTGTTTCCTTACGAAGGGTCTCAGGAGGCTCTCCATTTCGGGCGCCACTGACGTTCTGAATATCTTTCGCCACCGCAACGAGAGTTTGGTTGCCGAAGCACGATCGGCATATGATTTACAAATCCAAAGCACGTGCGAATGAGTGCAACTGCTTTTTTTTTTTCATTTTCCTTCGTGCTTCTTTCTTACTTTATTCGTTCGCCTATTTGTTGTGTTTATTTTCTATTTCTATTTGGGTGTCCACTGTCCACTTTTTTTTCCGTATCTTTTGAAGGGGTTGGAGCTTGCAGCGTCGTGTTCTGTTCGGATCTGTTCCTTGTGTGTTCTGAATGTGAGATTATGGGTTTTGCGCTTTATTTTTTATTTTTCTTGCCGGAGGGGCCCGGGGGGTGGGGGGGGGGGGGGGGGGGGAAGTGACGGCAGGAGGTGAAGCAGTGCCTGTTTTCCTTCTCGCTCCCGACGTGGCTAGCATAATTTCTGACCCGGGGCTAAGAATAGACGTTCTGTTCATCCTCCCCTGGAGACCCCAACGAACAAGGTTCTAAAGTTCCATCCAAGTGTTTTTATTTGGTATTGGCAGTTTAGTAGCCTCGCATACGTGTAACTTTTGCTGTGCAAAAAAACAAAAACAAAAAAAAAATGCTTCCCAAACATTGAAAAAAAAATGAAAAAAGGTAGTAAGCATACGAACTGCACGGGTGGTCTTCGCAACAGACCTTCTGAGTGTGTCTGCTCGAGTATCTTTCCTCTTTCAAGTTGTTGCGGGATGTGTACCGCACTACTATGAGAACACCAATCATAGGCTGTATTTCAGTTGAGACCAATGAGAGGAGCATCATGATAATGCAATGCAATTCTGGTTGGTATAAGCTGGTGGCAGCTGATAAAACCCGTTTGCTCTACTGACGTTTAACCCCTAGTTAGCTCAGTTGGTAGAGCGCTCCACTGAAAATGGAGAAATTTCTGGTTCAATAACAGGACCAGGCGGATTTTTTCGGTCGCGCACCGGTCACCTAGCTGTGTTTGGAGATTTGTGTTTGACCTTTGCCCCCCTTGTTCCCCTCTCCAGGGAATATTTCCGTCATTCGAGAGGATGCAGTCAGTATCAAGCTCCATGGCCATGCACTATCGACTAAAAAAAAAGGTGTGGTCCTCTTTTTGGCGTTGAAGATGTATTACCATGGGAGCCATACTTCTGCCTATCTGAAATACTCTACTCAAGATATTCTATTTCATTTACTTTTGGTAGTAATTTTACATCTTGCAAATACATTTGATCGAGAGTATTTGCTATTCTATCTTAATCACCTTTCTTAGTATCTTCTAATCCTTATCTTCAAATCAAATCAAATCAAATCAAATTTATTTGACACCACATCGTACAAGGATGGTGATGTCGGGAGCACAGACAAAAAGCCACTGGAGTGTGGCTTGACGAGGTCTGTGCCCCCGATCGATCTAATTAGCGACAGCGGCTATTATACAATAGTAAACAAGGAAGAAGTAACAATCTATACAGCAGTTTGCAAAACAGAACTTAGCATATGTTAGGCCAATAATGCAGTGAAAACAAAAAACCGGAAAAACAAGATTTTATAAAACGAAACATAATAACATAATAACATCAAAAACACATTTAATTTCTAATGAGTGTGGGAATTGAGTAATGATGGCAGTGTGTAAAGAATTGATTGAGTACCGTAATTTGTACGTGCAAAGGGTATATTCCAGATTTCACTGTGACGTGTGTTATAGCTGCTAGTGTTTCTTTTTAATTTCGATAATTGCTCAATAAAATTGTTATTTTGTTTTTTCCCGCATAGTATCTCTTGAGCAGCAAGTCATTATATAAAAACTGTACAGCACAAACATTAAGACACTTAAAAAGTGGTTCTGTGTGAGCATCGTAGGCTGAACTAGAGATAGCGCGAACGGCTTTTTTCTGTAGTAAGAATATTTTTGAAGTGTTTGCCCTGGTTGTGTTCCCCCAAACTAAATGACAGTAGGTGATGTTCGAGAGAAAAAGTGAGTTGTAAATAATCAATTTTATACTAGTTGGTAGAGAATATCGCAGTCTTGTCAGAACTCCAACAACGCGGGCAAGTTTATTTGCAACCATTTCAATATGCTTATTCCAAACTAAGTGTTCTTCAAAGAACACTCCTAGGTTTTTTACTGAAGGAACAATATCCACATTTGAGGTGCCAATCATAAGATTGGTTTCAACATTTACTTTCTGGTTTCTAGGCCTAAAAATGACAGCCTTTGTTTTAGATGTGTTTATGGTTAAGGAATTGTATGTGCTCCATTTGTCTAGCTTGCTTAGTACATTATTTGCATGATCAATTAATTCTTTAGTATTCGTATATTTAAAAAAATAAGCTAGTGTCGTCAGCGTAAATAACGAATACAGTGTTCTGGCTTTTAACAAAAATGTCGTGGGAATATTCCACAGGAATACTGATCGGCACCCGAGCCCAAAGATCAACCGATTGCTAACTTTAAGCGGAGGCGATCGAACACTGAACAGGAAACAAACCAGAGCCAAAGATGCAAAGTAGAATGCCAAAAAAAAAGGAAAAAAAAAAAGAAATAGAAGGACTTGAGTAGAGGACGGGAACGGGCCCACACGTCCCAATTCCACTCGTCATCGGAGAACTCGTCACAAGCCAACTGATCGCATTGGCCTACTCGTTCGAGATCAACTCGTCATAGGAACACTGGGCGAGGGGGTTCGTTCGTCACCGGAACACTGGTCGCAAGATAGATGGTTGCAGTAGGAACGAGGTCAACTTTGCTTTATACAAAAGATCTCACCTTCTTTCGGTCTGTGCTTTCGTGTAACATAAGAAGGTCAGATTCATGGTTCTTCACAGCGGGAACACCCCGGTTTCGTCCAACCTCTTTTGTTTAACAGAGGAAGTTTGAACCCGGATTTGTTATACGCTTAGGACGGTATTGGCCGCAAGCGAAGCGCATAAACCTCTCAGACCTGTTGATATCTTTTATCTTCGATAGGAGTACGTCCAAGTATGGAGGGGACGACAACTCAACGTGGGGCACCAATGCTATTGCATCTGGGGTATTCGTACACTATAAGCGGAAAATGCAGTTCCAGGCATTTATTGAGTCTGTAACGGCAGGAAGCTTTGCAAGGCAAATATTACAACTAACCAGTCTATAAGCGTTGTGGTGACTGAGACGGGCACGCATACTCATGCCGGGGATACTGAAACCAATCTACTCAAGACGCGTCGGCGCATTAAGAAAAAAGCCGGAAAGATTTTTTGTTTTTTTAAATTCTTGTTACTCAGTGAGGGAACGCATGACTTCCCAGATGCCTTCACCCAGCACACTCAAGCGCCCTATTTGAAAGCAGAGGCAAAAACACCATAACCCGTAGGCGCTTTCGAAATTGCGTGAAGACATCAGCACACCAGAGGAATACAAAATAAGTCGGGGCATCTTTTGTACTACGATGTTCTATTGAACTAGACATTTTTCCAGATTAGGTCAATGTATTTTATATGTTTTACGGGTGTTTAGGCTCCAAAATGAACCCTTCCTGGCTCATGACAGTGGCGCTGGTGACCGAGATCGCTTCTTCGTCTACGGCACTCCGAAAAACTTTGAACGAGCCTTTCCACTACCAAGACTTGGTTCATGGGCGGGACATTCAAGGTGACGGCCTCGCTGTTTTACCAGCTATACACCGTGCACGGACTGTATGAGTCGGCGGTCCCACTTCTGCGCGCTTTGCTACCGAACAAGAGAGAGAGAGAGAGGAAACCCACTGGCAGTAAGTTCTCGTGCAAATGTAACAAGAGTCGAGTTCCTACGCGACAAAGTTATGGCATCTGCAGTTTCTTTAGTTTTTTTTTTGTCGTTAGCTTTTTTTTAACAAAACAAAAAAGCTTTTGACTTTTTTTTTCTTGTCCAGCCTCCTGTTTAGCGTCACAGTCGAGGCTGTCTACTGTAACTTTAAGACGGCGGTGACCTCTTCCTGTGCCAAGACGTTTCCTCAAACGAGAATTTAAGGATTTTGTTTCTTTTTCTTTTTCATCTTTGTCAGTCTGTGTATAGGAGGGTGTGCAAGTTAGGCTTGCAGGCATGCTACGGCCGTGACGAAGACTTTGCTGTTCAGGTGATTAGGTTTTGTTTGTTTTATTTTAAAGTGAGAGCCCATCACAAAATTGTATTATGTGCTCCTTTTTTGCACCCCGATACGCAATAATGGCATGTGGTTATTTTGGCCCGAGTTTAAAAAAAAAGAAAGGTTCATATACATCACCCCGGGAATGAGGCCCGGGAATTTTAAACAGTGCTTATCCAATATTGTAATGCTCAACAGAACAGAGTTCTGTCGCAGCCGTTTTGCGTGACTTAATTGCGAAACTAAGGAATACATTCCCCGAAAGCAAAACTTAATTGAAAAAACTGTAGCTGAAAAGCGGCTTATTCCAGGTCATAAATTATTGCCTGGACTTATTTCTAAATTAATCCTCTTAATTCTAACATTCCCTGACTAACCGTTAGCTATTCGTTAGAGTAAAGGCGAACAACTCACTTCTTTTTGGTACAATACAAATTGCTATTGCTAACGGCTTATTCTACATCACGAAATACTCCCTACACTTATCTCTATGTTATTCCTCTTTATTTTAACTTTGCCAGACTAAAATTCAGCTCTTCGTTAGCGTGAAGGTGAACAACTCACTTCGTTTTCAGTACAATATAAATTGTCTTGTCGGTTAGATGCGAATGCTACCGGCGCTGGCGTTCCTCCCGCCCGCCGAAGTCCCGGGCGATTTCGACGGGCTTCTCGGTGTTTTTCCGAGTGAGGCCACTGATCTCGCGATGTATTTTGAGGATACATGCATCTGTCACCGAAGGCGCAGCGGAGTTCAGGCCGGCCTGTTTTCAACAAACCTGTGGTAGGTGCACGACGCCGTGGTGCAGGATATGCCGTGCACAAAAAACTCCGTCGAAGCTTGGCATCGAGGGTTCTAGGTACAGTGATTCCGTTGGAAATGCGATAACCTTTCATTTTGTTGTAACCATGGCCAGGAATCCGAGACATTCGCTTTAGTTCCATTGCGCGACGACTCGTGGTGTCCAAGCCCGAGCGGAATTAAAGCTCTTCTATCCTGGGAAAAGTGGCGCCATTCATTGTTGTAGAAATGCTCGAGGCACGTGCCGCGCGCCACTGCTGGAAAGAACACGGCGTCTGAAATCTAGCTCAGTGGTGCGTTGTGCCGCCATGATCTTCAAAGGGCTGCACGTTGCACGTGTCTCCTTCATCGACGCACTTTGCGCTACTTTTAAAACTTGATGGGGCTTTAAAGGGGGGGGGGGGGATGTAACGATTTTAAGATTAAAAGAATTTGCATCTCGTCATTTTTACGTTGTTCATCGTGTCCCAGAGGATACAGAGAACATCTCGTTCATTAAATAATGTCGCAATTCCGCTGCATAATCGCAAAGCCAAAGTCGAGCTTTTTCCCCCACCTGCAGCCGCGAGTGGCAGCCGAAGGAACTACAGCGAAAGGCTTACGTGACCTCGCTCGGCTCTAAGCTGCAGCATACTTTAGAAGTGTCAGAGGGTAACTTCCACAAATGTTTGACCGAAGTCCTGAAATCGTTGCACCCCCCCCCCCTCTTTTTTAAGCGGAACACGTTTCCTATTTCCTATCTGCCTTTTCTTTCCGCCTCCACCGCGGCTCCGCCAATCTTCGGATCCGAAGAGGAGGCATCATGTAATGCCGCAAGGGCGTACTATGCTAAAGACGGCTCGGGACCTCGGAACCTTCCAAGGCCAGAGCTGAGCGCGCATAGCGCAGAAGCGCTAAATGTTCACTTGCTTCGCGCGCTTCAAATGCGAATTCGCTCCTGCGGCCAGTGCGCATTTTAAAGCGAAAAATATACACCTTAGAGAATTTCGTCTTAAGTTTACGAGCGAAGTTGAAGCTAGAAGCGCGAGCAGAACGCGCTGGGTGTTCTTACCTCGCACGCCCGCTCGTGCAGGAATTGTTTCACGAAGCATGATTGCGCGAGTAGCTTCGGCTTCGCTAGCACATAAGGTAAAAACTTCAGTGTACTAGAATTCGAGGTAGTCTTGGGACCGGAGCGGCTCATGTGAGGCGTGTGGTGTAGATCGCGATAGGTGTTGACACCGGCGCATCGACAGTAATGTCAGTATGGTGGTGGTTGTGCGCGTGCACCGCGTGCACCTGCACGTGCGGCGGAACGTGCGGACTGCAGTGACTTTCTGCAGCCCTACCGACTGCAGCGCCGCGATTGCTGTCTACAGGCGCAGCCTCACATGCTCCCATTGCCAAGCCGCGCCGGTCCAAACACTATCCCGTATTCTAGTACACTGTAGTAAAACGATGCTAAGGGTGCTTTAATGTGCAGGCGTCTGTTTGAGGCTGGGCTTTCTCATTGTTATTTTTGGAGTGTGTTAGACAGGGTCTTCTGGATCGAGCTGAAGTTCGTCTTACCTTAGCATTGACTATGTTTAGCCATGCATGGTAAAGGCGCGAGCTAATTGCTTTGGGTCACTCCTCGGTGGCTGCGCGAACACTCGTGCAGCGAGGGCCAGTCGGGGCGGCCAATGGCACCCGCGCACACGTGCACAGCCTTTGGAGTTAGTCCATGCTAAGATTGGAGGGATCGGTGGCCGACTTCTTCTCCCATGTAATAAAAATAAAAAAAAGGAAAAAAAAACGGGGATAGGTGGCTGAGTGTGCAAGAGCACACCAGCTCAGAGTACATGGAGCGAAAGCTCGCGCTGCAGAACCCAGGATCATGGGTTAAATCCCCACCCCTGCCCGTTCAGATCTCGATGAGCACCGTACCGGCGTGCGGTCAATATTATAATCCTCCGAGTGCAAAAAAATTGGCAGGTTCTTTACTGAATTACAAAAATATAAATTTTTCTGCCCATTGAGTTAAGCTGGGCGCTGACGTGTCTGCCGAGAGATGGCGCAAGTTGTAAGCAGCGGCGTGTCCCGGATTCTTGGGGTTGCTGCATATTTCCAAAGGTGTTGAAAATTACCTCCCATTGCCTTTTTCGATGTTCCAGATCAACGTCGACTGCTGTCTGCCTAACCTGGGGGGGGGGGGGGGGGGGGGTTCTGGGTTACCTGAAGGACGAGCAAGCACTCCAAGAGTTGAAGATGGTATAGCTGGACTCGAAGCACCAGTCCCCCCCCCCCCCCCCCCCCCCCCCCCTTTTCCGCCGAGCTTATAACTACCAAAACGTTAACGAGCATATCTCCAGAATTCTTGAAAATAGCAAAAGGTTCTCTGCAGTAGACACGCTACGAAATATTTCAAGGAATATCCGGTTCTCGGTCTGAGGCGTGGGGGTTGGATTGTCTGCAGATATCAACAATAAAAGCATCAACTGTTTTTTTTTTTTTTTACCTGCGTGTGTGTGAACGTTTCATACCTAGCAATATACACATTTGGTACCACAGTTGTAAACCTACGAGTATCATCACATTGGTATTTTTGTGAAAAGTTACGCACAACTTTGTGCAAAGATACGTTTTGACTCAAGTGGTCCGGCGTGACGACAGTTCCCTGTGTACGAAATGGCCGAGCTGTGACGAGTTGGCCGACCGGACGAGTTCAGCTATGACCAGTTGGCCTGTGACGACCGGGCTTGTGACGAGTTCTCCTAGCCCCGTTGAGGACACACACACACACACACACACACAAAGACGCAATATACTTTTTTTCCTGCTAATTTTGACCTTGCTACGACAAGAACCGTGAAAGCCCGACCCTTTCCTGCGGGCAGGTTTCAACAAGAAATGAAACAAGCAAGGAGCAGGATCAGCCGGCCCTCATAATGCAAACAAAGTGTCCTTCCAAAGCTGCACGCCGTTCTGAAGGGGCTCCTAGAGCTTAGTATGGGAGGAAGTGTAAAGAAATCGACAACCGTGAGAACGAACAGTGCTTCTCTGTGTCCCTGTGCATGCCTTTCTTTTCGAAGTTTAGTCATCTCTGAATGCAGCGTTTGGGGTACCCTAGTTGACGAAGGCGCGGCAATTGTCGTGCCTACAATTTGTGAGCCCTCAATGTTATTCAGTCATTTTTTTCTGAATATAAAATTTGTTTAGCGTGAACTCCTGATATCGCGACCGTTATCTAAGTAATACGGTACGGGGTGTCCAACGTGCGCACTATAAATCCACCAAAAGCTATGATTTTCATCGATGTGAATATCGATTGTGAAGAAGTTTTGTGCTCATTTGTCTGAAAAATATAATCTTGTGTCATGCATAAGTGATACAGCTGCTTGTACTGGCGCTGCAATACGTAAAATAGAACTGCGATTTTGTTAAGTGGGCTTCTGTTGCTGGCAAACAAAGCATTCTAGTGTCACATAAATTCATGCAAATTACGCAGTGCCGAAGTTTCTTCGAAAGTAATTGAATTACGTTTCGAAGTGTTAGTACTCTACTCAAGATGTTTTGCAGAAAAAGTATCTTGAGCAATACTTTACATACTTTACGAAGCACAAGCATTAAGTACCTTATCTTAAATACTTTTGTCGAGTATTATGTCCAACACTCGGGGCCGGACCTGCCGTCAATGGGGGGGGGGGGGGGGGGGGGGGAGCCGCCGCGCCCCCCTTCTTAATTTTGTTTACCATTTTTTTGTTTATTTGAACACGGCGCCCGGCACGACGCTATACGTGCGATCGCCGGTCGTCCGTAGAATACGGTTCTCGTCTGACAAGACGCTCGTGTTGGGCACTACCAGACGTGTTCGTAACGAGTTTCAAGTAACTGAACACTTGTAATCAATTACATTTTATTGTACCTTTTTAATGCTTCAAATACTTTTTTTCTGCGGTAACGTTCCATGTAATTCAGTTACTATTTTGTGTAATCAAGTTTAAGTGATCAAATATAATATTCTGAAAAATCTCAAATCATTGAGTTTGTTTTCGTACAAGATCGCCCTGTCCGCCCGTGGGTCGCTCGTCTATGTTAAACCAACGATGGACACTGTTTTGCTCCTAAACAACTAAAAAAATAACCAAGATACCAGAGGAATTAAAATGTCAACGCGCTCAGTGACGTTTTGACTGTCGAGCGGTCGAGAGTGCCTTGTTTCCTCTGGCACGGGTTGTTACTGTTCAGATTTATCGCGGCATAAACGACTGTGTTTTGCACTGGCGTCATCAAGCCGCGACAAACACCCCACCCTCCCCAATTCCATCTCGAAAGAGTTCACCAGCGCGTGCTTGTGTGGAACGTACTAAGAACAGGTTTTCTTAAGTACGATTTTTAGAGCGCAGCTCTTAGGCGCCCGTTTCCGGCTTGAGCGGCGTCGGCGTCGCCGTCGCCGTCGCCGTCGGCGTAACCGCGCGTAACCCTCGTAACCCTCGTGAGGGTTATGAGGGTTACTCTCACGAGGGTTACGAGGGTTACTCTCGCGAGGGTTACCAGGGTAACCCTCGTGATCCTCGTAAGGGTAACAACCCTCGTAACCCTCCTAACCCTCACGAGGGTTACGAGGATTACTCTCACGAGGGTTACGAAGGTTACCCTCACGAGGGTTACGAGGGTTACCCTCACAAGGGTTACTAGGGTTATGAGAGTTACCCTCACGTGAGAGTAACCCTCGTAACCCTCACGAGGGTTACGGGGGTTACTCTCATGAGGGTTACGAGGGTTGCCCTCATGAGGGTCACGAGGGTTACCCTCACGAGGGTTATGAGAATTACCCTCACGAGGGTCACGAGGGTTACCCTCACAAGGGTTACTAGGGTTATGAGAGTTACCCTCACGAGGATCACGAGGGTTACCCTCACGATGGCCATGAGGGTTACACTCACGAGGGTCGTGAGGGTTACCCCCCTGAGGTCGCGTGACCCCCTGAGGTCACGTGACCCCCATGAGGTCACGTGACCCCCTGATGTCACGTGACCCCCTGAGATCACGTGACCCTCCCCCACCGAGGTCACGTGACCTCAGGGAGTCATCTATCCCTCAGTACCCTACCAGCCTATCCCTCAGTTTTTTAGAGCGCAGCTCTTAGGCGCCCGTTTCCGGCTTGAGCGGCGTCGGCGTCGCCGTCGCCGTCGCTGTCAGCGTAACCGCGCGGTGCATTATGGGAAATGTCCCATAATGCACCGCGCGAGACCTCGGGGGGTGACACGTGACCCCCGAGATCACGTGAACCCCAGGTCACGTGACCCCCCCCCCCGAGGTCACGTGACCCCCCGAGTCACGTGACCCCCCCCCCCCCCGGGGTCACGTGACCCCCAGGTCACATGACCCCCCCACGTCACGTGACCCCGAGGTCACGGGACCCCTCAGAGGAGATTTAGGAATGAGGGGAGGAGGATGAGGAGGAGGGGTATACCCTCCCCTGAGTACCCTTCCCTCCTCCTCCTCAAGAGCTGCGCTCCAATTCGGCATTACAGGGAGTTGTAAACGGCTTTCACTTTTTTTTTCTTTGTTACTAGATAGGGGTTTCTTCTTATACAGTATGTGACTGTTTATTTATCCTTCTTTTTCTTGGTCTATTCTTATTACTGAAAGAGGTTACTAATTCTATTACCAATAGGTGTGAATGACAAAGACAAATAGAAAACATTTTGAACATATATATGCATTTTAGAGCGCAGCTCTTAGGCGCCCGTTTCCGGCCTGAGCGGCGTCGGCAACCGCGCGGTGCATGTCGGGACATGCACCGCGCGAGCCCCCTCTCCCCCCCCCCCCCCGAGCGGTGCATGTCGGGACATGCACCGCGCGAGCCCCGCCCCCCCCCCCCCCCGAGGTCACGTGACCTCCCCCTTCGAGGTCACGTGACCCCCAGGTCACGTGACCGCCGTGGTCACGTGACACCTCCCCCCCGAGGTCACATGACCCCCCAGGAGGAGATTGAAGGATGAGGGGAGGAGGAGAAGGATGAGGAGGGGTATACCCTCCCCTGAGTACCCTTCCCTCCTCCTCCTCCTCAAGAGCTGCGCTCCAATTCGGCGTTACAGGGAGTTGTAAACGGCTTTCATTTTTTTATTTCGTAATAAAGTTTAAAAAAAAATCACGTGAAAAGCAATCAATTACTTTCTGGTAATTTTTAAATTACCTTTGTGATGTTGTAATTCATTACCGTAATCAGTTACATTTTTCAATAAAGTAATTGTAATTGTAATCGGTTACTTTTCAGTAACGCGTACAAGACTGTCCACTGCTCACATGATTACTTACAACGTGATGTCGTACCTAGTAGATAGCGGCGTAAAAAAAACAAAGGGGGGGGGGGGGGGGCAAGACGGCCGGAGTTCGCCCAGGGCGCTTGATGGTGTAGGGCCGGCCCTGCCAACACTGATTTAAGAACGATACCGACCACTTCTTGATTGAAAAGTTTTAGTATGTTGCCCCAATACCTCCGATAAAGATGCCCAATACTCCGCCCGCGCCTTTGCGCATACAACGTGCAGTCATCGGGATATATCGTTACGAAAGTTATCAGAAAACATTCTACTCAAACTCTTCAATATAAAGGTTTAGTAGATTGATACATCCGATAACGATACCCGATAAAGATAGAATATATGATGCGGGGCGTCGGCGGAGTATCGAATATTGTTATCGGAGGTATCGGTACAATCTACATAAACTTTCCATTAGGTCCGGTACGCCAGGACATGGCAGTGCAGTGTGCGCGACACTGTAACCACGAACAAGCAATCGTCGGTTCTTTTTGTCTGTTTTTCTTCTGAAGTATAAGGCTGTCATCAAATATACTGTCGGGGTGAAAAGCGCTGACTTATACCCTAGTTAAACAAGCGCTCTAAACTGTCATTGAGCCAACGACAGTTGACTCAATCGCGATCGGCCCGAGATACATGGCAGCAAAAACTGTCATTGAGCAGCTAACGACAAGGTCAACTGAGATGGCCTACCTCAGTTAACGGATGGGGGTTCGTCCCAATAGAGTTAAAGATGGCGGCGTCCACCGCATTGCCTTCGATGGGCAGCGCCAGCGATACACTTACTATTGCGGAAGTTTGGAGGAGGTATCTAGAAACTATCGTCGTAGGAAATATTGTCGAAAGATGTATGACTTGGATCCAGAGCTGCCACTAACACTACCACGGCACGTCGCGGAAGCCAACGTTCGGTGAGCGCGGCCCATAGAGATCATACATACTAACTCTAGAGGAAAAGGTCCGCCATTTTCCCATGCATTCTGGCTGCCGCAAGCGGCGGAGCATGCAGGCAGACCCTCGGGGTCCCACACATGGTTACCAACTGCCTTCGATTTCATGAATATAATTATATCATCAGAGCAGTTTCATGAACTTCAACAATCCACGAACTTATCGGTGCAAAGATATTCGCGTCCCTTTCGAAGCTTTCTTTTTGCATAGCGCGCAGATGTACGGCCTCCTGCCAACACTAAACTAAACCAGATAACCGAGATAACCGGCTTCGCGGGTGACCGCGCCCCAGGAATACGAAACCGCGCAACCACCAGATTTCTGAGATTTCTACAGAAGGAAATTTAATGCAGCGTAATGAGTGTACTGCTTTTTATAAGCGTTAGAATAGCTCAGAATTTAGTTTACAACGTTAAATTATCACTCTTTATTTTGCTGAGAGTTTTCAGTCTTCGCGATTACCATTGCGACTGTCGTCCTTCAGCTGGCAACATTGGTTTCTTTCTCTCGTGTTCTGTCGCTCTCTTCCGCGATCTTTCACTCGGGACCCAGGATGTCGGCGCACGGGATTCGCCACTCCTCCTCACCCACCTTCACCCCCCTGGCGCTGGCCATTGTGATGGCGATGCCGACACGACTTTTGTTATGTCTCTCTTGCTCGAATTCATGTTAAACGTTCCGATTATCGTTTCTTTACTCTAAACATAAAAATAAGTCAATTATAATTTGTGTAAAACGTTTATAATGAATGAAAAGTGTGCATATAAATCATTTGGATCACTTTTAAAAAGGTAATGTGACATCAGTTTTGGTTTCGTTTCAGTTTCAACTGGGATCGAAAGTTGGGACTGTAAGGCCTACGTACCATGAAACACCGGACAACTTAGTTGAGCTCAGTGACTGTTGGGAGATGCCAACGATCTCTGGCTCAATGATTGTTAAAACGGCCTGTGTAGCTAGGGTATTCGTGTACTAACCTATCAGGTAAAATCTGCGGCCTGGCACTACCCTTTCAAAACAAAATAAAAACAAAAATCGCCAATGTTGTTTTCGCTCAAGAAGTGCCGCACTGTGTACATTCATGAAGCTCTGAGTGAGCACAATACGGTCCGTTCTTATCGCAGAGGCAAGTTTAGGCAGTGTGTGAACACTTTTAGACAGCAAATGTACGTAGCCAATTTATGGTTCGCGGAGCACCGACACGGCGGGGCGCATTTTTCTCGGGGACTTAATGTAGTCTTCGAGCCCAGATCGATCATCGATGTTTCTAGTTTTCGGAAATCGCGAACTTTAGTTCGGCATCATTTCGGAGAAAGTGACGCCGCCGGACATAGTGACACGTTGGTTTTAGTCGCAGGTGCATAGTCGCTGAAAGTTTGAGAAAAGCAGGGTGTTGCTTATTATGTTTCTCTTTTTTGCTCTGTGATTCGTTGATCGCTCTGAGCGGCTAATGTCGCGAACCTGTTGTTAAGGTACTCGGGAGTCGCTACGAGCTGCGTTTCTTAAGTTATCAATTATTATAGTAGGCATTGAATTTATTTTGACGTAAAGTTATTTGGTGCAGATCCCGAGTTTAGAACCTGATTCGAGATTAATCGAAAATTTTGTGAAGCCAACAGAAGTGAGCTTTTCTTTTATGTTTGCCAAGGTAACTATGTCATTAGACGGAAATTAACTTTTTAAACTAAATAAGACACAACTGAATCACGTAGTAGGGACGTACTATCAATTAGTACTATCTAACCTACGTTAGGTAAGGTAGTGAGGTGAACAGTCGCGTAGACTCAATGCTTTTCTTGCGGGGAAGGGGGGGAGGTGGGGGAAGTAAATTGTGCTTTTACTAGTTTTATTTTTGGCCCAGCCCACCGACTTTTAGAATGGTATAGCAGGTAACTACAACCGAAGATACGACGCAATTTATCGTATGGAGATTTTATACGATTCGATCGAACTCAGTTCTTATTGGAGCGTGGCAGCTGGTATAGCCCGTGAAGGACTCCGGTTTGTGGACTAGTCTGGATTGTAGCTATGACCACATCTGTGCTCGACGATCCTGCTTGGGACAATACACTGGAATCCACTTTATGTATCGGCCCGGCGATTGATGCTATTGGATAGAGAATGAGAAGGGGGAAGGGGGCACGGGTCATGAGGTAAACGGGAGAAAGGTTGAGAGAGGGAGGAAAATTGGGGAGAGAAGAAAGAGGGGGTAAGGAGATGATCCTTCAGGCGGTCAGCCGAGCGGCAAAGAGAGGACATCCTTTCGGGATGGCCATTCCGAGATGGTCTTTGCGGCGCTCGGAGCTCCCTGGATAGGCTATACTCTGCTCTAACCTAAAGTTGGACCGTGTCTATTGTTACGAGCGTACCACAACCAATCGAAATCGAGCGGAGGACAGTGGGGAGAGGAGGACACGTGACTTGCGATTCGGGATCGTGTATATCGATTGCGTGGGACGTAGCCCGTGGTTAACTCAACCCTTCGCGTCTCTGGGTTGACTTTGAGAGTTCCTGTATTCTTGGCCTGTGGTCCACACTGAAGAGGGAGCGGAGTATTGAGGTATCCCGTTTTGGGAAGGGCGCTTCCCTTTTGCCTCTCGCCCTCTGAAGAAGCCGCCGGTAACGCTTTGCTCTTTCGCCATTTCGGTTTCTTTTCGAGTTTTGTTGGATGGTGTTATTGTTGTTCTCGTCGTTGCTTTTTGAGCTTTTGTATTGTCTGGCGCATTTTATGTTGTTGTTGTTTTTTTCTTCGAAAAGGGAACTGCTACTCCCAGTTGGGGAAAAAGCTCGCCGCCATCATAATACGAAGATGTTGCGTCCACCCGACCGTGACTTGGTCGGTTGGTTGGTTGGTCGGTCGGTCCGGAGGGAGGAAAAGTCTCGGGGATTTCTCCTGCTGATTCGGTGTCGGCAAGCCGCAGGAATGATCTCCGAGATATCTTCTAGGCCTACCTTCCTTTCTTTAGCACGCGTGTGCGAGTTCGGGGAGGGAGAGCGAATGAAGCCTGGTTGAGAATTCCGAATTCAACAACGAAAATGGAAAGTTCCCCCAAATAAAAAAAAGTGTAATCATATAATGTCAGAGGAAACATAAGGAAGAGCGGCAGGTTTATGATGCGAATCGTTTAAAAAACCACAACAAATCCAATCCGCTTTTTGTATATAAAAATAGTTTATGTACGCAGTGCTCATAGTGTATAGCAGTGGTTCTCAAAAGTGGGTCTGCGAACCCTTTAGGGTCCCTGAAGGCCTTGTTGGGGTCCCGAGTCCAATAGCAAGGCACAGCTGCAGTCGTTCCTGGCTTTGTTGGCCTTCTATGATCGATTCTTAGAGAACAGGGAGCAGAGGCGCTGTCAGGCATCATGCCTTCATCTCTACCCCCTCTGCGGAGGGATAAAATCCGCAAAACAAATAAAGAAAGAAAACAAAAAACAGAGCTGAAATTTCCGAAGATCTGTACGCACTGCTGAAGCAGAAAACTCCGTGGACGTTGGAAAACGCTCACCTTTTTGCTTTCCGGAAGCTGAAGACTCTAATTGTGAGGTACACTGAGCTGGCACATTACGATTCTGAGAAGCCCGTTCTTCTTTCATGCGACGCTTCACCGCATGGACGGGTTGCCGTATTGGCTCAGGTAGACAGTCAAGGACGAGAAACACCAAACGCCTTCACATCCGGAGCCCTTAGTGCTGTGGAGCGAAACTACGCCCAGCTTGATCGTGAAGGTCTCGCGATTTTGTAAGGCGTGGAGCGTTTTCACCAATACCTCGCGGGAAGGTACGTCACCATATACACAGATCACCAACCGCGCTTCGGTATCCTGGGTCGAAACAAGCTGGTGCCCCCGGTGATCTTACCTCGAACGACGAGGAGGTGTATAAATATGGTAGCCTACCAGTACAAGCTGAAGTACAGGCAGGACGCACGACATCAGAACGCAGATGCATTGAGCAAGCTTCCGTTGAGCCAGAGTGACGATGAACAACAACCCGTGGAGGTATTCTGATGTTTGAGGCCTTCTCTCGTCCGCCACTCGCAATGAAACAAGTTACCGAAGAAACTGCATGGGATATCGTGTCACACAATGTCTACAAGGCAACACAAGAGGGCACCTTGCATCGTCTGTCTGCTCCGGATTTCCTGCCTATACGTCAAAAAGGCAACATAAAGGATGTGTCATCTGGGGGTCTCGTGAGTTTATATCTGCTTGTTTGAGAAGAGATGCGTTGGCACTGGTACACGTCGGACACTGGAGGAATTGTTGCGATGAAGGCGTGCGCCCGCAGCTATGTATGGTGACCGAGCATCCACAGATATATCGAAACGTCTGTTGCCACATGCGGCACGCGCCAGGAGCGTAGGAGAGCAACGCCCGAGGTTCCGAGTCCTGAATGGGAGCGCCTGTCTGCACTATGGGACACGGTGCGCGTCGATTTCGCCGGGCAAATAGCAAGTCAGTCTATTCTCGTTCTGGTAGATGCCTACTCGAAATGACTCAAGGTCAGACTTGTAAACAGCATGACGTCAGCGGGGGTAATTCAAGAGCTGCGCAGTATTTTTGCCACGTTCGGGATACCCCGTAAAGTCGTCTTTGATAATGGAACAGCTTTCGTCTCCGACAAAATCAAACCGCTTTACCACAACAATGGCGTCAAAACGGTGACTAGTGCACTGTATCACCCAGCCACGAATGGGCAAGCCGAGCGCATGGTTTATGAGTTGAAACGCGCTCTCGCGAAAGCAGGACGAGACAGCCTCCCGGACGAGGTATCCCCCTTTCTGACCAAGCAGCACACGACCATCCACACAGTGACTAGAAAAACTCCAGCCATGAATGCTCTTCGGAAGTGAACTTCCCTCAGCTTTGGAACGACTTGAAACCCAATGAGGACGAGACTCGAGCGACTTACATAGACAATTCGCGTGGGTTTTATGTCGGCCAGGCAGTATGGATACGATGGTTCTCAGGAAACCACGGCTGGATCCCGGGCGAACTACTCTTGAGACAAGGACCCCAATCCTGGGTCATAAGTACGCAGCAGGGGGAAGTCCACCGTCACGACAGTCACATACAAGATCAAGGGCCGTCGCAGCATTGTCATTCAGAGGTGACCTCGTCACCGCCCCTGTGGGACACGGACATCCCAGCTGATCTCCCCGTTGCACAGGGTGTGGAACCTGCTGGATCAGCCAATCCTCCACTTGGAACTCGCACCAGTACTTGTATTCGGAGGCCACCTCAGCGCTATGGGGCCTTTGTGTAAGTGTGTGTGTGTGTGTGTGGTTGGGGGGGGGGGGGGTATGGTGTTAGGCAGTGTTTCAGTGTGCCGCGAGAGGCCAGCACCTCGTGCAGCAGGAGCGGTGTTGGGGCATTCTGGGATTGGAACATCAGAAGAGCCAGAGACTTTTCTTTCAGGCGCATTAAAGCACTCGTCCAGTACCCATCACTCGCATGACTGGTGCTTGTTACTTTCATTAATTTTTTTATTAAAGAGGGCTGTCTTACTAACCTAAATCGACCAAACCATGTGCACCGAGTGAGTAGGGTTGCTTATTCTCCGTTTAGAAACTTGCAAATTGGTTTGTACTAAAGTTTTATTTACTTTTTTGTAGTTATAATTATTCAATCCTCACCCCCTTTTGTTTTGGTGGATGTGGTCTCCCATCCTTTCTAGCAATCCAGAAAGGGTCTCCGAAACATCAGTGGTTGAGAACCACTGGTGTACAGCACAGAATAATAGTTCTTGTAAACTTCGACACATTTTTTTTTTGTTGCTAGCTGTGTTTGAGGTTACTGTAATGTGGCATATCTGATATTAAGAAAAGTGTGCGTGCGCAGCTTTAGTCAGTGCTCAAGGTGCGCAAGCGCACGCGCACTTCTATTTTTCGCCGCGTTGCCACAGACACTTGCTCCCGGGCAATAGCACAATGTTATGCCCAAGCTCACGCGTTTTTAGCTTGAGTGTGAGATACAAAAAAGTTCGTACCACGGCCACAGAGAGTGACTACCACCTTTAAGCCGCTGCCACAATGTTAATACATCATAAAAAAGACAGTCTGCGTACACATTCTGAGGTGCGCTTCTTCCTTTTTTGACGACCCTCTGAAACTGGCCATAGAAATAACTGCCTGCAGAGATGTTCGAAGCGTACCAGGGGGATCCAAACATATAAGTGGAATTGTGCAATTAAAACTAATTTGTTTATTTTTACAAATTTTCTCGTTAATAATCCTCAAAGTAGTCACCATTCGAGTGAATGCAATGATCTATACGAGTTTTCTACTTTTCAAAAACAATTCTTAAACTCATCCAAAGTAATGCCTTCAAATGCCTTTCTTTCTTTCTTTATTTTTTTTTTTTTACTTTTTTTACATCCTCAAAACGTTTTCCTTTCGGGACTTTTTTAGTACGGGCGAGGAGAAAAATGTCACATGGGGCGAAGTCCGGTGAATATGGGGAGTGGAAATGCGGTGTCATGCCATTTTTGTTAAAAAACTGTTACACTGAAAGGGTCTCCACGGCCGAATGTCTCTGATCAGCAGTGCGCAAGCCAAGCAAATATTTATCTGAAACTATTTTTATGTTTCCGTTTACAAATGAATATATTAACCCAAGCCAATCTGAAGAGTGTTATGATCTTATTGCATGAATGACTGTTAACGGAACCGGAAAAGGAAACTTATTGAGAGACCTAAACTTTTATCCTCAGCAGGCTCTGATAATATTGCCGCGCGCGCAGCTTGCCAAGTAGGCAGCGCGCGCGTGGCCGAACGGTTATCGTGCCTGCCTCCCACGCGGAAAGCCAGGGTTCGATTCCTGCGAGCGACGTGTCTTTTGTTTACCCCTGCATTTAGTGTTCTGGCAAATTCGAGACTCCTGGTGCTTGTTCGAGGTGCGTATGTTCTACGCGTCGAACTTTCTGCGCCGATTATTCCAGAAGCTCACGCGTGTACATAAGGGGCTTCGCGGAGCGAGCCCGAGTCAGTTTCGCCCCAGCGTTCGACTCTGCTCTTTCGCCGAATTCGACGCCCGCGACGCTCTGCTATTATCTTCTGTTTCATTTTTATTTTTGGGCACAAGTTCGCCCCCCATTAAACGTTTCAGTTTCCCCAGTTTTTATTTGTTTCATCTTGTCATTCGTGACATTTTGGTGGAGGTGCGGGGTAGGCCAAGGTTCCGGCGGCTTGATCGGATCCCGGTCTGGTCTTCGTTCGGTTCTTGGGGGCTTGGCGTCGGACTTGCACTGCGGGCCCTCGGAGGGGTACGCGGCAGGGGCATGCGATACCCCGCACCTCCACCAAAATGTCACGAATGACAAGATGAAACAAATAAAAACTGGGGAAACTGAACCCTTTACTCTTTGAAAGCTGTTTACCTTCTTATGGGAAAATCGGTAGTGTTGTCACAATCTAAAAACAGCCAGAGAATTCGGTTTTCAACATCTAACTATCGTCTTATCTCCTTAACCTCCATATCATCAAAACTTCTAGAGAATATTTTGTATTTGAACATGACTTACTTGTCTACAAACCATTTTCTCTTCAGACATCAGCATGACTTCCGCAAGGGTTTATTTTGTGAGACCCAACTGTGCGAATTTGCTTAAGAGTTACATAATAACGTCATGTACAACCTGACGCCATATTACTGCACTTCTCAAAAGCCTTCGACTGTGCTTCTCATCAACGCCTTCTCTGTAAGCTATCATCTCTGCAATCAGACGCCTTAGTACTTTTTGGATTACTCAATTTAGCGCATGTTGCGTTTAATACACAGTCACTAACGATCGCGAATCGAGACTAACAAGCATTACGTCAGGGGTTCCACAGGCTTCCGTTCTCAGCTCGCTACGTTTCTTAATCTCTTGTAACAATCTTGAGTATAAAATTTCCTCTAAAATAGGCGTTTTGCAGATGATTGTATCATATATGACAAGATATCATCAGTAAACGACGACTACCACCTTCAGGAGGATCTAGAGGAAATGGGCCACTGGTGCGGAAAATCGTTAATGTCGCTAAATAAATTCAAGCGCAAATTAATTTGATTCATTACAAAACAGTCCTTGATAGCATATCAGCACATTATAGACAACGAATTGAGTGAATTCGTCTTCATGTACAAATATATTTTCATCAGATAAACTTCTAACCTTTCTTCGCAAACCCATATTGAAACTATTTCTACAGAAGCATCCAAGACTCTCGGAATCATCATACGAACCCTACAAGATTCTCGTCCACACGTTCGAACAATGGCTTATGAAACTTAGATTAGACTAAACTAGTGTATGTTGCCGCTATTTCGAACCCCCATCAATCATATCGTATCGACACATTACAAACAGTGTAAAACCGAGCCATTGGTTTCGTCTTATCACCATACCATCGTTTCACTGGTGTTTCTGCCTTAAAAAGTAAACTTGGGCTGACCCTTTTGCACTACCGAAGGAAACCCTCCCGACTCTGCCTTTGTCGCAAAATTTATTACTACTGCTTAGACGTCATAGACTCTTTGCTATCACCCCCAGAAAGGGCATCTTGCCACCTAAAAAACTCCTGTGCTATCACACACATTTTCGGTAAGACCAATGATTTTAATTAATTATTTCTCCCCCTCGCCATTTCCGAACTGAACCAGCAACCATCATCCACTGTTACCATAAACGACTCAAGACCGTTCCTAAATGCTCTTCAAATTCATCTTTTGTGAGTGCTCTTTCAGTTGGATTATATTTTGTATAACTTCTACTTTGTATTATTGTCAACTGTTCCATTTATGTGTTTTACTGTATTAAACTTCCCCCCTTTTTCTGTAATGCCCTAACTGGGCCTTTAGGTAGAAAAAATGAAACGCAATGTTAAAAGTTTCGTTGAACATGCGTTGACTCGAGCACTCCTCAGTTCAGCAAGCTCTTCAATTGTTCTTCGACGGTCTGCCAAAACCAAATGCCGAATGTTCTTGATATTTTTTGTCATTTGAGGAAGTTGAGGATCGCCTGAACTAGGTTGGTTGTCGATCAATAATTCACAGGCCTTGAAGCGAGAAAAAAAAGCTCGCAGCCGATTTCTTCATGGCATCTTCTTTGTGAGCTGTCTGGCCGCCGTTTTTTTTTTCCCCTAGAAGAGAACAGAATTTCACGGCAGCACGCTGTTCCTTCAAATTAGACATTGCAAAAAGACGAGAAATGATTTTGAAGCCCTTGTCGCCCGGACACCATGCCGCTCGAACCTTAGCAGACGACGCCTGTCGGCAAACCGACTCGGAAGGGGTAGCGCTGATAGCGGCGGAGGGCGGTACCATATAAATAGTACGCCCCTTCCCTCCCCTAGAAATTCATTCCGGTTATTTTGGGTGCCCCCTCGTACATATATGAATGAAGCGAACTTGCCTCAGGGTATGCTTGAGGCATTTCCGCTAACAATTCTGTCATCATGTCTACAGTAAACACGATGTTCTTTGAAAAAAAAAAATTGGGTTGTGTTTATGTTTATACAGCCTAGAACTTGGTCTGCCTCGACGGGCGACGAGTCTCCCAGCTGTAGATGAGCAATTTAGCCAGTGCAGTACAACCGCTAGCCTGGGGTCTTTAACGTGCATCATAATGCATGGACACTGCGCTTGCAGCTTACGAGATTTTCACCCGCAGAGAGCCTACGTTTGCCAGAGCACACGAAGCTCACATCCACCCAACCTACGAAAAGAAGCCGAAGAACGACTCCTTAAATAGAAAAACTACTTTAATAATGATCGTCTTCAGCGCCCTTCCCCAGTCTGTATAGTGGGCTGCGCAATACGTACTGAACCTGAGCAGTAATTCTTGTCTGCTGAATATTTCCGCACGCAGGGCCGAGCAAGCAGCGCCCGGTTACGGTATTCTAGAAGATTCGCATTTATTCTTACTCGGGCCGTAACTTTTATCCTTTCGCCCTAGTTTCTTGTTCTCGAAAGCGCCTGTTCATTCTCACCCCGAACGTTCGATGCCCGAACCTTCTGGGCCAAATTTTCGCGATGCTGACGCCCACTAGATAAGGAGCTGCTAGCGGCCTTGTCGAGTCAGTCTCGCTCTTGCTTGCTGTTACGCCGCCAAATCGTCGCCCGCTTTCTGCTGCCTCAATGCTGGTTCTTTATTTTGTTTAGCACAAGTTCGCCGAATAAACGTATCTTTTCAGTTCACTGTTCTTCTCCCGTCGCCTTCCTCGCCGCGCATGCATTCACAGCCCAGTGACCCGCCATGCCTGGGTAATCAGCCAATACCGCCTGGAAGACAAAAGGCCTCCGCTTGACGTCAGCTTTAGTGATCCTCGACTCGCTCCGATCGGCAAACCTCTACGAAAACGCCGCAAGGTGGCAGACACCTCCGCCTCAGAATCCATCCAATCGTAAGCGGAGCGCAAGTTTGTCTGCTTATTTTTGCAGGGGGTTCTGGTGACGTCAGAGAGACGCCGAGCTTTGATAGGCTCTGACTGAAGGATAGTGCAGGCACGTAGCCAGGATTTGGTTTGGGGGGGGGGGGGGGCGCCATGACAAAATGCTGTATGAGGGGGAGGGGGGAGAGGAAGCCCCAGCAAAATGGAAGATTTCGGGGGGGGGGGGGCCCGGGCCCCATGGGCCTCTCCCCTGGACACGTGCCTGGGATAGTGGGTAGACCTCGAGGCAGCTCGCTTTGAGGTGTACCCACTATCCCTCCATCACAGCCAATCGGAGCTCGGCGTTCTGACGTCACCATAACCCCTGCAATAATACACAGACGAACTTGCGTTCTGCATACGTCGGCTGAGGTCGCACCTCAGGTGAAATGGAGTATGGTTTCTAGACAGCGAGTAGATAAGTCAAGCCTGCAGCACGACGCTACCATGCGAGATGCAGTGCTACGTGAAGCATTGCCGACTTTTATTTTCCGGCCAAATCGACGGTGTTTATTTATTTGTTTTTTCCAGATTTGTTATGTTTTTAGTTTTTCCGGTAGATGTTAATTAGCGATCGGCTTGTTTGCCGAGAAGCACCGGATAAAAGTACTCGTCCTGGTATTTTTCACGCAGGGTGGACTTTTCTGCCCGGTTCCTCCAAACACGCGGGCCGCCCCCGCCCCGTCTGATATGCTTATCAGGAGACGGAGGACGTCTCAACAAAGAGCGAATTTCCATTCCTCTCTGCCGGTGAGCTCAGTCGACTCCTTCCTGTTTACTAGACTTCCTTCGCAGCTTTCCATAACAATGCCGTACTTCGGTTAACTGCACCGTGAAGCGCTGTGGACACTGCGAGCTTATCGAAGCCAAACCAACGAGCGGCACATGACATCCAAGAGGGACGCGTCCAGCAACGCAGAGTCCGCGCGTTGCTGGATCACGTGGCACTTTCACGGCGCTCGATTGGCTGGGACGCGTCGTAGTGTCAAGCTGCGGTCCATCTATAGAGGGTGAAACGGAGCAAACCCGATCCGTTATTCTCTGCCGGCTTAGATGTGTTCGAATGTGCATGTCTGGCGCCTTTGTCCGGGGCCGCGTCGTTTAGCCCGATTTGATCGCTCGCAAGGAGCCGCGTCGCGTATCTAGTTCCGGCATCTACTTCACTCCCGTGCTCGTTAAATTTGAAAGGGACGCATATCGAGGCAACATATGTTCCTTTTACCGAGAAATTCCCACTACGGCGACACAAAAAATAAGTTAACGCCACATCCGTAAACTGCATGAGTAAGCCCCATAGAAAACTCGCTACGCGTCGAACGTATTATATTTTATTTCGATAGGGGGTGATTCATGGGACGCCCGCGATATACTGTTGGTCGTTGTTTAGAGCGCTGGCTCTGAATTATACAGTCTATAGAAAGTTTGGGGCGACTAAAGCTCTTGGGAGACCCAATCGCTGCTATCGTGTATAGAAGGGACTCAGCGAATGAAGAGGCTGATAGTAGGTTTAGGCCTACAATTTTAGTTTGCGCTGTGGCAACCAGCAAGATGAAAGATTGTGCGATTGAAAGGGTATGGTTGTCTGTGAACGCGTTCTGTCTTTTTACTCTCTTTATTTTAAGTATTCATCATTACAACACGCTCGCTTTAAACAATAAGCCATGCCTTGCGTTTTTTAAACTGTTAATGACTATCAGCAACGTGCGCCACCAAAGGCGTCACTCTGGTCGGCGTTTCACGAACGGCCGAACTGCAGAGATAATAGGGAGTTTTAGCGAGTCGTTTTTCGAGCCCACAGTTCCGAAATCACGAACGGTGCAGCTGGTTCGTTCGGTGAAACCGTACGTAAAATTTGACATAATTTAACGATTCGTGAAACTGGCGCAACCGTGTAAAAAACGATGATGATAATGGACCTTTTTCACATACCGACGGCACCAGGCGGTGGCTGCACGAACTAAAAATCGAGGAAGTGACCTACCTGCGATACCAATCGATAATGGGAGCTACGCTACCAGTTTCTTCGCTCTCCGAGCAGCGGCGCGTGCCCAAGGTGACTCTAAAGAGGGGGATCTGTGGCGACCCCCCAAACGTCATGTTTTTCTTTCCGTCCACTTTCTTTTTTTTGTGTAACACAATTATATATATGTTGCAATTACGTGTTCTACTTGCTGATCTACAGCCTCCTTCCGAATTTCCTCGATTTCTAGTACCGACTTCCGCCGCTTGGCATCGAGTGCTCGCGCGTGCGCAGAACGCTTCTCGGAAAAGGTCCATTGTGTTTGACCGTGGCGCCATCTTCTAGTAAACATGTGAAACATTCTGCAATGTGTAAATCCGTGGCGGCTCGTGTTTCCGGCATACAACTGATGTAAACAAGAAGGCCGACGTGGCATTTGCCGGTCGGAATTTCAAGAACTGCGAAACTAGATGGAGTATAAAGTATATGAACGACTGTAAAGGTATGTCGTGTGTCTCTGTCATCTTGAACTTGAACGATCGTTCACGTTGTGTGCCGTCGAACCAAATCATTTCGTCTGCTCGCGGTAGCCACGGCAGCTAGTCTACCCGCAGATCGCAAACATTTACTAGCATGTGCAGTTTACAGCATCCACGATTGCTTACCAATATGAGAAGTCCTCGAAACGATTTGATTCAACCTCTCAAATGAAGCAGACTAACAGGATGTCAAATCACCCCCGCAGCCCTAAGCCGAACGCTCGGCTGAGACGACAAAGTCACTCGCCAAACCGACCTCCATCTTTTTTTCTTTTTTTACCCGAGTCGTGAACGGTGCCGGTTGCGTTGCCGTGACAACTCTAGCGGCCGGAATGGGAGAAACGAACGAGAAGAGGCTCTCGACGCCCCGAACGACTCGCGCGCGCATGCGCAGTGGCGTCGCCGATGCGTTCGGGGACGAACCATTCGTGTGGAAACGACCTGCTAAAACTCCCTAATACGTTTGAACGGTATTAGCGCACACGTATGAAGAAGAGAGAAGAGACAGAAAAGAGCGCTCTTTTCTGTCTCTTCTCTCTTCTTCATACGTGTGCGCTAATACCTTTCAAATGTCTAGCTGCCAACTAGCCCAGTTATCAACCCTGATACGTGTTGTCAGACCGTCAACTTCGACGGGGTTGGTTACTCTACTCGTTAAGCGCACCGTCGAACTTGTCGCAACTGATGATAAGTAGCCGGAGTCACAACTCTTGACGTCACGGCGAGGAAACTCCTGGTCGTGACGTATACAGATGGAAGCCGTTAGAGGAAGCTCCACCTAAACATCTCGGCGGCTACCATTCATCTTCAGCCAAGAATGAATATCTTGATTCGGTGCGTTCCGCCCAGTCAGGATCGTCGCTCTTGGCAGACGATACATAGGACCTATACTCACTGACAACTTAAAAAGAGAAGGGCGTGGCTTATCACGTTGATGCTCCTTGCTTGGGAATTCGCACTTTGGCGGCGTTCTCATCGTCTGCTCTCTCTATCTCAGTGACTGGGAAGTTATTAGGGAATACCCGCGCTCTGCGTTTTTTATTCTTCTTTAGTGTTAGTGACTATGCATTGTCTTAGGCGTACGCTGGGAAAAAAATCCAACAAAATGGCGTCCCGTGAACACTCCGCTATTGAAAAGAAGAAAGAAAGACAGAAAGAAAGGGGAAGAGAGAGAGATATATAAATGATTGCTATGGAGAAATTGGCTCGCCGTTGTTTGAGATGCAGATGATTAGCAAATTTTAGGATGTGGGTGGATTTTTAGGGCACTTCAAGAAATGCATACTATATATATATATAAAAAGTAGCTGTCCCCTGGTAAGTGCGGAGGAGGGCAAACATTAACGCTTTTTTGTGTTGTGAAATGTACAGCAGTTGTTACGGCTGTTTACTTCGACTCAACTAAAATCAGACGTCCGTGCTTGGTTGACCGGGTGTTTGCACTCCGATCGTGCAATTATGGTCCGGGTAATTTTTTTTTATATATATATGGCAAAAACGATATGTTAAAGCCACGTTCTTTGGAGGTGCATCCAGGTCTATTTGAACGAAATAGCTAATTGTTTTCCGGAAATAAAAACATTTCGAAGCTCGAGGCGTGGAGATTGCCAAGGTTTTGCTACGGTATTTCGCACAGCCATCGATTTCACACCGAAGCGTGCACTTAGTGATAATTGTTTTTATTTTATAAAAGGTTTACGAGATGTACACAAAATAATAAAAATTACAATGAACCATGTTGATGCAAAAACGATTACGAAGCACGTCAAAAAAACACGTTTTAGAGAAACATTCCCAAATTATTTACCAACGAACGACTTCATATAAAACCACGTAAAGTATACTAAAATGACAATTTTAATTTCATTGAACGAATACATATATATATATATAAACATATGCTTAGCCGTTATTGTGGTTTTGTTATTAATGCACAAACGCAGCTCATTTCTCTAAATGTGGCAAAATTGCACGTCATTATTAAAACAAAAACAAAAACACGCCTCTTCTTTTTTAATTGTCTTAACCGTTTACAATGACTTGAACTAACTTGTGATGGCAGAACATTGAGTAACCTATGACCTCCTTCGGAGAAAAACGACAGCCAACCTTCACTCAAATTGAGCTAGCGTGTCTTCATTATATAGGCTTTGCCGCACGACATCGGTTCCAAGAAGACCAAGGCCCCAAGGAGACCACAAATCTGGGTTCTAGGTCTGTGGTTCGTTGTTCGGCCTTCTAATCAGCTATTGACCTAATCTCACGGGCCAAGCAGCAGTAAAAAAATGTCTCATTTGCTCTCCACTCCCCACGCTTCTAAAGTTCCGTTTCCTTTTTAATGCGTTAGCATTAGAACGCTCGCTGTGGCAAAAACCAAATAGTGTCATTCGTTTGTCAGCGCCCTGGAGAGAGGGGGAAGGAGGGGGAGAGGGTGACGCGCGTGACGCTCTCAATGGTCAGAAGCGCTGACGTCAGCACGCGTCAACCTCTCCCTCTCTCGCCGGCGCTGACAAACTGACAGACACCGCCGGGTTTTCGGTCAAAACGAGACCTTTCGTTTTCGCCAAGGTCACGCGCACAGCTGGTGCGGAGCCTAAGAGGAGGAGGCGCCACGCAACACTTTCTACATAACAAAGCCGTAGTGCTGAATAAGATGGTGTCATCAGAGAAGGCCAAAGCTGGACACAGATTGGAAACGAGTGCTGCATCAGTGTGGCATTGTTATCTAGGAGGTGTGGCGCCGCGGCGCAGTGGGATGCGGGCGTGCTCCGTTGCCGCTCTGCCATCGCCGGATGTTCTTTGAAAAATGATTTGTTGGCCTAGGTTGGTTAAACTTTACGAAAATAAAAAGCGCGAAAGACAAGGACAAAAGGGAGACTACAGGGAACAAGCGCTTGTCCTGTGTAGTCTCCCTCTTGTCCTTGTCTTTCGCGCTTTTTATTTTCGGGGTGTTCTTTGCTCTGGGTTTCCGTAGTAGCTGTGGGTAGGCTGTGATGTATATCTGTAGTTAGAACGATGGATGCGGTTCCCTCCACGCGTGACATCGATGTGGTTCCTTCTACGAGTGGTATGAATGTGGTTCTTTCCACGTGTGATATGGATTACCATATCGAAGGGCGTTGACGTACTCTGACAGGAAGAGTACAGAAAAGTGGTGAAAGCAAATTACAGGAAGACCCATTGGCGGATTCTTAGGGAATGCGTTGGAAACGCCACACACGACTCCCTTTGGGAAACGCTATCACTGACCCGATAACGAGGCCAGAAAGAGGCAGCAAAAAATAAAGGAGGCAAAAGAGAAACCCAAAACAGAAAAGTGAAGGGGCCTGCGTTAGCAATTCTCGAAGGGGGTCGTGTGCGGCGTCTTCCAAGGGTCATGCTAACGGATGACCTAACAATCTACCAATGGGCCTTCCTGTACTTCTTTTTAAAGATATGTACTAAAAGTGTACAAAGTTTGTACTTTTACGTAACACTTCCCAAATAACGCCCAAAGTAAAGTTTTAGTTTATTATAGTTAATAGCAGAATGAAAGCGGCAGGGAGTGTCTTTGGAACGCCCAGCCTGCAGGACATCCCCATGCCTTCCGCCGTGCTTTGACTGCGCGCTCGAGGTGAAAGTAGTCAAGACGCCGCTGCGTTGCCGAAGATAGGCAACTAGCGCTAGAGGCGGGGCTGCCTAGCGCGAGCTGAGGCTCCTCTCTGCCGTTGCTCACTTATCAGTGACTATGATAGGATATTAAACAAACATTAGATAGTTGGGGGGGGGGGGGGTCGATGTTATCGGCTGTATTCTTTATAACAAGTGGCTCCTCCTAGCCCGATGTCCAGTACAAGCACCTTTGTCGTACGCCCGCACCGCACTGTTAAAATACGAAGCACACTGAAGGATTGCTAAAACAATGCTTCATGTAGTGAAAGTATACTAAAAATATTCTTCATGCGTGCTTCCTAGAAGTGCAAAACGAAATACTTTTTTTGTGTTAATTTCTGCCAAAGGTGGCTATATCACTATTAGATTTGATCTACCTGCATGAACCTAATTACTCTCGAAAGAAACGCGATTGCTAAAGTACGGCCTTTGGATGCTTTGGTTGCCAATGTCTATCTATGGAACGGATTGAACCCGCGGTGAAACAGAAAAGATTATGTCTGGGACCAGTATTCGCTAATTATGGCTGTACCGTTAGAATAAAAAAAAAGTAACTTAAAGCCTGTGCTAAAAGAAAATGAAGAGTTAATGCATGAAAAAGAAGCACCGAGCACGATAGCTAATGATAAAACCATTAAGCATGATGGATCGAACATTTCCTCTTTCGATTAAAAAAAAAAAAAGGATTCAACGGATCGATTAAAAAAAATGAAAGAGGAAAAGTTGTAAAGGTTCTTCGGATCACTGCCAGAACTTGCAAAATCCTCGAAAATGTTGTAAAAAAAAATTCCGATGATCAATATTGCGTAGGCGATTACCTTGAGAAAGAATCTCCAGAAAGCCTGAGTTCCAGCGAACATTACCTCATGGGGTTCAGCAAATCGTCTAACACACCTCAAAAAAGAAAAAGAAAAAGCACATGTAAGATTGTGAGTTTTTTTGTTTTTTTTTCAAGGATACGGAGACAGCTAATGCCGGCGAAACAAACACAAATTCCAGTGAATTCCGAAGCTCAGAATATGATTATATCTGAAAAATGCGATGTGAACAGAAACAGTGATAATGCGAAACGTCATGCCCATTGTGTACATCCATATTCCATTTTTTTTTATAGTGTAATCGTATTCCGAGCTTGAAGCCGTGGCGTCACAACCCGTGACGTCATGGTGTAACGCGACCTGACATCACGGTACGACGTGACGTCAATGTAACGGGCAAAAATCACGTCCCGTGATCTCACGTTACATAACCTGTTGCCGTGACGACGTGGTGTCGCGCTATATCATGACGTCCGCCGACGTCAATTTGCTCGCTTAATTTGACGGTGAAAAAGACGTCAAGTGATAACATCGCGCGTGACCTTACGTCACGCGAGGTGGTCACGTGACGTGACGTGACCGTGTCAAGTGATTGCGCTATCTGACGATGTCACGTGACGACGGTTCCCCCGCTAAATTGAGCGGGAAAATACACGGACGGGGAGACGGACAAGTATCCGGGAAAAAGTGTTCTACGCTCTAAGACCGCCGGGACAGTGATTCCAAATCGCACTACCTCGCTCCTTGTTTCACGACCTTTTTAAGACCCTTTCCACAACCTTATCGGGCAACAGTGGCAGTCGCCATTCTGTGGGCACGGAGCGCGTTATTGGGCGCGTTAAATCCGTGCTCCGGAGCGCGAGAGTTTGGCGCTCCTTCCACTGAACGGAGAGGAGTGCCACCGGAGACTGACACTCGAGCGCGCTCTTCGTGCACCCAGAATTTCTCGGAGCGCGAGTGACTTCTTCGCGCTCCGTGACGTCACGTAAACAAACAAGATGGCTGCGCTGCTGCTGAGACCGTCGAGACGAAAGGCGTAGCCGGACCGCTGCCCCTTTTCAGTTGATTAGTGCTTAATCCAACAGGTAAAAATGATTTGATTTGAAAGCCAAGACAGCAATCAGCGTTCCGAAAAAGTTTTGTTCGTGCATCTCGCCTGAAAAGGAAATTCATCTATCAAACAGTAGCGTGCCGATAGCACAGCTACAGAAAAGTTGTCGAGATGAGGGACATTCGGACCGTTCTGTCCCTTGTGTAATGCTTGGCCCAGCGAATAAAGATACTTCGATTTGAAAGCCGAAACATCAGTGAGCGTCGAGGAAAAGGTTTGTTCGTGTGTCTTGCCTGAAAACGAATTGATCTATCGAACGAGCGTGCCGATAGCTCGGTGACAGAAAAGTTGCGATGAAAAGGCAGTCAGACCGCTGCCCTGCTTAGAGTGCTTAGCCCAGCCGCAGCGAATAAAGATACTTAGATTGGAAAGCCGAAACGCCAGTTAGCGTAGCGGGAAAGGTTTGTTCATGCATACCGCCTAAAAACGAATTGACGTGCTATCGAACTACGGTGTGCCGGTATCGGTGTAGCTTCCGTCTCGCTGCGAGACGGAACCGACGGAACCAGGGAATCTCTGACAAATTTGAGGGTTTCCTGCGTCGACGAGCGGGTTCAAGAGGGTTGTGTTTGATTTAAATCGGAACAGCATGCATGGTCAATAAATAGATCGGCCAAGGTAACCTTCCACATGTGTGCACGAAGCGAGTCTTCAAATCTTTCAGGAATATGAAAACGTTCGTAGAAACTTCATAACGTCGCCGTCTCTTTTGCTTTAGGCTTTGCCGCTCCACACGGGCCTAATTATTTATCTTCGAAATGTTTTCGGCTTCTGCCACCCGTATCCAGGGTAGGAAGGAGCTCGTGTGGCCCGTTGATAGTTTTTGGCCGTGTTCCAAAGCTTACTCGATCTAACTCTAGGGTAAAGGTGGTTATCGAAAACCTACCCGCGTCCAGCGTTTCTCTCTTTTTTGTTTTCACGTGACATAATCCGCCTGGGTAACTCGGATCCATTCAAGTAGGTTTGGAACGCAGCCTCAGTGTGTCGCGCTCCTGTACGCCATGCGCCGTTTAGTTGCTGCGCTCGGAGTAGGAAACTCGGAGCGTCGGAGTAGGAGTAAAGGAGCGCCGACTTATCGCGCCCATTGAATTCAAGTCCTCGTCGAACGTTGACGGAATCCTAGCGTTCCATAGATGCTCGAAAGCGCATTAGAAGTAACGGCGTTACCAGTAATAACACGTTACTTTTTTCGCTAACGTATCATAACGTACTCATTACTTTTTCAAAACAGTAAGGGGTAACGTACTTACGTTACTTATTTCGAGTAACGGGTAAAGTAGTTACGTGACTCGTTGCACCTTCGTCCCAAGACATTGAATAAAGTACACCTAAAATTTTTTTTCGTGTTTTTATTGTTGGGTTTCCCTGACGTCTAGATCGCCACGAGCTGATGGGACCGATTAGACGACGTCAAAAAGGGCACCATCATTGCGTCGTGTTTCTGTATGTGTTCTATCATTGCTGAACCAACCATAAACAAAACAAAGGCCCAGTGACTTGCACTTTTGACTCTGCTTGATTGGTCTCATTATCTCGTAGCGTCAGTTGCGTATAAGGGTACAGGTGCCAAGTCATTAATTATTACGCTCATTCCACATGCATTCAAACTTTTGCCTGTCCTTTCCCACGCAAAACGTCCCACTTAAGAAAAATCCTAACGCCTATGTTCCTGTGTCAAATAACGCCGTCAAGAAAACAAAAAGCCGTTAGTTAACGTCAATTTATAAATAAAAAGTAAAGCAAATGTAACGTGCGCTGATTTTTATTGGTAACGGTAACGGTAAGGCATTCCTTTTTTTTTTTTTCAGGCAACGTTGCTGGGTAACGCGATTATTTCATTTGCTAGTAACAAGTAACGTTGTTCGTTACTTTTCAAGGTAACGCCTACAACACTGCTCTGAGCACGCGCGCCCATACAATGGCGGACTCGGATAGTTCGCGAAGCAGCTACTATAGGTGGCGAGCACTTTTGAAAGACTCCATTGATCGTTCTCCCAATTCAGTGCCGTCTGGTGGCTCAAAAAGCAGTTTTACTTTCGGAAAACTGAGGGCGGTCACGAACTTTCTTCCTTTGTTTCATTTTCGACTGTTCGAACAGAAGTACTGACCAGTACAAAGAGGCGGCCAGTAAGCCCCTTGATTAGATTTCTGTAATCAAAAGGCTTTAGAGCCAAATTTTGCGCCAAGAAATTGATTGGACCACGCTTGGAGATGAATGCTTACGCAGCCGTTCTAATTCGTGCGTTTTGGTGTGCGTACCTACGTCTTAGACGTGCAGTCCCGATATATCCTCCGCTTGGTGTAGTAACTTTTAAGTTCATCCCTCATCAGCCTCTAGAATGGCCGCCATTATAGTTTTGGCACAGACCGCCATCCACTGAGATAATGATGGTGTTCAAAGTTTCCAGACAGAATTTTGAAAAAGGGTCGTCTGTTGCGCAGCCGATTCCCGTGCTGCATCAGCAAACCGAGCGACTGGGAGCGACGCGAATCTCCGTTTAAAAAAATAAAAATAAAAAAGCTTTAAACGGAATAAAAACGTTTTACGTACCTGACGGCGCAGAGAGCTGACGAGATCCCGCAAAAGAACGGTTTAGAGGCATTAGGGAGAAAGAGAGAGAGAGAGAGCGTTTTTCTTTCACCACTTTAATCCCGAAATTTTCCGGCACCGTGAAGTGTCATTAGAAAGGCATTACAGCTGCCGACGGGCGATCCAAAACGAGCAAACATCCTTCATGCCGTCGCGTATCTACCTTATCGAGAGGCGGAAGCTTCTCTTCCAGACATACAAGCTGGACGATGCGATGTTTGCTTCCAACCTCTCGTTGCCTCTTTTTCTTTTTTCACTCTTTTTCTTTACTTGTTTCGTATATATCTATATATACTTGTATGTTTTCTGCACGGAAATGTTGGAGTAAGAAATATGAGCTCGTGTTGTCGCTGTGCCGTTATAGCGAGTGTGTGCGAACGTGTTTTTTTTTCTTCCGTTTCATCTTTGGTGTGGGTGTTTCGTTTTCACCGAGGGTCTCTATCGATCGCCCCCCCCCCCCCCCCTCTTTTTTTTTCTTCCGTTTCATGGTTGCCAGAGTGCTAAGAGACTCTGCCGCTTTGAGCCTGACGGATCAGGTTGAGAAGAAGAACGTAAACAAACTCAAACGTCCTTCTTTTTTTTTTTTTTTTCTTGCGTGGCTCAGATTAGTTTAGCAGGAGAAAAGCTGGTGCGATGAGATTACCAATCTCTACGGTTTGTTGCTATGTCGCAAGTTTTTGTGCGGTGTACGCAACACGGCTTTGAAGTTTCCTCCGATAGAGATTGCGCAGGGATGGAGACGGCTTTATAATTCAAACCCAGACGAACTGGAATCTTTCCAGTTATAGATACTTCCTGAGTTTATATACTTTTTACAACGATGCACTTTCAACGCATGCATTTGTCTCGCTTTTAATCCGTTCAAGTATCCAATCTCACTAAGCGTTCGGCGCATGCGTGACGCCCACCATACCTTTAGTTCATCGGAGGCGGACGGCAGTGCACGAGAGGGCTTGTGCTGTCTCGCACTCTAACTCGCAGAAGAGCTCCAGCGAGGTTGCCAGACGCGCTGAGAGACTCTAACGTTCCCTCGATGAATTGCGGCAGCTGTGGCGTAGTCAAACTGGATGTTAATATCTGTCTGTTGGAAGGGCGTAAGCAATATCACGCTCCATCACAGCGAACGAGTGGGCCTTTAGTGCGTCGAGAGGCAAGGAGGTGCAAGTAAATCAAATTGCAAGACATAAATACGGCCAAGGATCGCGCGATGATGAGGCTGCCCTGCGCTCGCCGTCGTTGGTTGACGCCACACCATCTAAAATATTCAAGGCCTGCGAACGACTTCCTCTTTCTCCATGGAACGTGATCACTGTCGAATGACGTAGCCACCTCAGCAATTGGTCCCGAGCCCGATCCCGAGTGTCCTTCGACGTGTTGATTGGACACGAGGCCACGTCGAACACTCACGCAGCTAATATACGTGCCTAATCTGTCTCTTCGCTGGATCTCACTGCGATTACGTCACTATTTCGGTGCACAGGCATTCATTAATTGTTGGGTTAGATCGGTTTGAAAAAGAAAAAGAGTGGGCGCATTTGGTGGGTAAGCAAACGCACAAGGAGCAGATGAACTTGCAGCACGCCGTATAGTCACGCGTTCTCAGCGGCAAAAGAAGTGACCCCTTTGTGTCGCTGTGACTTCCTACGACTAAAGTCCCTCGATTAACACTTCGCTAAATAGCGACAGCGATTGACGTACCGGCGCCCTCTCCCATTGGCCCGTGCCCGTGTTCCGTTTCCGGTTAGGGAGAACATGGGGGATTTGACTCGACCTCACTTTCGAGTAACGGTTCGGTACCTTGGCGTTCGAAAACCTACTTGCGTCCAGCGTTGTTCCATTTGGATTGCCACGTGGCATGACCCGCCGGAGTAACACGAAGAACACAGCCATGGTGGGCTAGTTAGGAAGAACATGGCGGACCGCCTGCTAGCAGACGACAGGAGCGAGGGGAGGAGGGCGGGAGAAGAGTACTTGTCGCTCCTTGCATAGCTTTGTGTAGGGACGTTACCTATCACCCTTGCGAAGCGATAATTTTCACCAGAGGCGCAATAAGAAAGGGAGTGGTCGAGAGGGGGCGTGAGCCGAGCTCTGATTGGAATGATTAGTGGGTAGATGCAAAGGCCGGCAAGCTTTGTCTCTACTCACTGTTCGAGCGCAGATCAATGGTTTCTGTATTCCTTCGCTCCTTCGAAACTTTTGCGGATAAAATGTATTTACAATCAATGAATCACCAGAGCGCCCCTGATCATTTTCAAAGGCTTTTGATTTTGTCGCTGAGCCTATACTCCCGAATAATATTAACTAAAAGGCGGTCCTCCTCCTCTGCGCGCGTTATGCGGGAACTGAGGGGAAGAAGGAGCCAAAAGCGGCGCGGGGATTCGTCGGGACACTGCAGCCCTGGTTAGAATGATTAGTGGGTAGGCGCAAGAATGGCCGACATTGTCTCCACTCACTAATTGAACACGTCCGAACGTGAACGCCAAAAGCCGGTCGCCGGCATTCGAACGCGTTCGAACAGTGAGTAGAGACAATGGCAGCCATCTTTGCTGCCTTTGTCTCTACTCACTCTCGGAACTTACCTACTATTGTCCCTCCAACCAGAGCTAAAATTTCCGACGTCCCAGCGCGCTTTCGTTTTCTCATCTCCTCCAGTTTCTTTTCTACCCGTTTATTATCATGTTGAGGACTCCGTGTTTTTAGTTCGTTTGTCCCGTAAGGAGCTAGTCAGTTGGAGGGAAGGCTCGCCCATTTCCGGTAACTGCCGCCATTCAGCTCCATGTGTTCGAGAGCTCCAACGGCTGCCATTTTCCCCATTACAAAATAAAAAAAAAGAAATCAGGAAAGTTGTTTATAACTTTTGAATGAGATAAAGGGTTCGTTACGAAACTTAAACATCTGGTTCGTTCCGCTAGCGCTACATTTGGGCGGTGATTGAAAGTTCGGCGGTGCGTAGTGTATTTTTGTGGTTAAAAAAAGAAAAAAGAAAACGTTTCTAAGGCCATTTTACATATACAGGCAATTATACAACGTTTCACATTACGTTCTAGCGCAGTCAACACTCCGATCCGCTATGAGTAAATCAAGCAGCGCCAAAAGCGCACCGTCACGACGCCCGACATCTTTGTGCGTTTCCTGTCACCGGCTGATGAACCAATCCATAGCCTCCTATATTCTGTCAAAGCCTGGCAGATCGCCACGAGAAGCGGCCGCCGAAATGGAAAAGGTAAAGCGGCAGACAACGGATGAGAGGAGGGCCACGTGACTGACGCCCCGCTGCGGCCAGACGCTGAAACGCACTTCTCCCGAGCGAAAGAGTGTGTTTCGGGTCCTCGCCGCTGCAAAAGCTGCGCGCTGACGTCCAGGTTCCCCGAGAAATGGCTCTTTAATGCTTTTTGCTACCAGATCCTACCGCTCCAAATCTGCGACCGGGCACTCTATGGCTCCTTCGTCGAACTGCCAGGCTTTGTGAGTATGAAGGAGGCTATGACCAATCACGCGGAGTGGATGCGCCGTGATCCTGCTCTTTATCTCTGCGTGATAGCCAGTGATGGTAAACTCACAAAAACGACGAGCGCCTTAATTGACGGTGCACTTTTTGGAGCTACTTGACTGACTGAAGCGGAGTATGCATGCACGCGCACTCCACAGGTTAATATAAAATAATGATATTCAAATTGAGCGGTTCGAGCAACCTCACTGCTTCATAATATCTTAATGGGATAAACTATTTCTATCTGTCTCTCCTAAAATTTAGTCAGAATACCTTTTAAAAAAAATTAAATACGAGCCACATTTTTTTAAATATTCACCTTCTAACTTAGATTTCCGCGTCGCTTATATCTCTATCTATCTATATATCTAAAAGGGGACACTGCGACCAGCACCACAATAGTAAAAAAAGAAAAGGGATTTTTTAAGCACAACTACAGCTAATTTAAAATACAACCTTAGCTTTCAATCACAACTTCCCTAAATAATAACATAACTACTAAACAGGTACGTAATTCAAGTACTTAAGGAATACATATCTTCGTTAATATTAATATACCACTATTTCCTTCTCTAACCATCCTGAATACAAAAAAAAAGAACTAAGAATAGTTCAATACAAGTAAATTCTCCTTCACATATTATAGGAAAGCCATAAACACACTAAATAATAATTCATACGCAATATTCCTCTTTTCAGAATAAACATCATGAACACAAGCCTCTGTCGCCGTCGTCCATCAGCTAGGAGACACGAAGCCTCCTTTGCTCTCAACAAACCTAGTTGTAGATAAATGCAAATAAGTTTCTTCCGTTTATAAATAAACGCCCGCACTTTTTCGTTTCAGTTACATTCCAATAACTGTGGCTTCGTATCCCCGGTTTTTCTTTGCGAATTGGCTTTTCAATCAAAATTTTCTTATTAGAACCCTATTTATTTATTTTAATTGGTTTATACCTGTTATACCGTTTGGTAACCCAGGTAGAGAGACACATTTTATTCTTATTCATTTTAGCTCTCGCTTATAACATGTAGAAATGTACACCGTAAGAAATGCCTGCGCGTCTACTTACCCGCAAAACACTCAAAGAGCCAATTTCTGCTATCCACGAAATCAGCTGAGCGAATGATGAGGCGGAACATCTGTTTAGAGCTAAAAATGAAGTCTCCGCTGTTGCATTACGCAATGCAAAGCGTCATGCTTGCATTACGTAAGGTTTAAACGGATGCTCCGCCTCATCATTCGCTCAGCTGATTTCGTAGATAGCAGAAATTGGCTCTTCGAGTGTTTTGCGGGTTAGTTGACTCGCAGGCATTTCTTAGAGGGTACAAGTTTCGGTGCAGTGACGGCATCTGCAAGCAGGTCTACCCTAAAGGGGCGCTGAAAATTACTTGTTTTAGAAGCTCGTTTTGGATTGCATATTGTTTGTTAGGCTTTTTAGGCAATACGAATGACCGGTTCTAGATGGCAAGGCGTTCTTGTGAACTCGCAGCAGTAGAAATACATGGGCACTTTAGTTTTTCGTGTGAGGGGAGAGGGTAGTCTCGGGTGCCCGTTGCCTCCATGAAATTTTACCAACAAAAATAGTTGACTGCGTGGAGACTCCGAACGTTACTATTATTGATCATTTTAGGCGCTTTACGCAAAATATTTTGACAACAGCGTCAAATCTTTGGGTATGGAGACGTATAGTGCTGCAAGTATTGTTTGAAAACGCCGTCTGACGGCGTGCCCTGGTGTGTGCTTCAAGGCGCAGAAAGAAGGGCCGTGTAACGATCTTTGATAGATTGTTAATAGGGAAATAAAACGCCCATGAGCGTAATTTTTGTTTTGTTTTTATGATGTTTAGAGCTTGTAGATTGAGTTAGCACCATAAATAGACGATCTCAGAATCCACTTGAGGGGATTCCGAGATCGTATGATTCTGAGATCGCAACAGAATCCACTTTAATGAGATTAAAAAAACATTCCTCGTCATTAACTGCGCACCGCGACGTTTTTGCTTTTGTTTCTTGCTTTACGTTTTCCCTTCAAACTATCAATTTGTTGTTTGTTCTATACTGAACGTACTGTTCGCTTATCTAGAATATGGTAATATTGGATTTATCGATGGTTTTCTATCCTGAACGAGAGCTGTTAAAAAAAATATATATTTGAACTCATTAATGGTTTGCGTTCCCAAACAAGCCTATGAACAAAATATGATATCCCTTTGACTGATAATTGAAGAGTATAAGAGGCATGAATTCTATCCGTGTTCCGAGTTCAATGGAAGGCAGTGTGCAGTGAAGTGCTTTAAGAGCGTAGAAAAAAAAAAAAAAAGTACCCAGAAACGTTCAGAAATATACACGACACCGCAAAGCACACACAAACACAGCCTGGTAAGAGCACACGCAAACGCACAGCGAAGTAAACACACACAACTGCGCATTTAGACGCTCTCACACACAGCCACAGACGTATGAAGACCCAACACACACGAAAAATCAGCCGGCACAACATAGATAACAAAAACACACAAACAGCACACGCATTAACACGACTAACCTACAGCGTAAAAAAAAAAACAAAAAACAACAACAACAACAACAACAACAAGAAGAGAAATAACGAACACTCCTCGACGTTCGCCGACACGCGTACCGCAGGCACGAATCCGCCCTCGAGTTTGGTTTTGAGGGCCTCTGTTCGAATTGTGCTCGGAAAAACCCTGGTGGCGGAAGTGCGCATTGACGAGCGCATCTTATAAACTCCGACCGGCGCCATTCAAAAAGAACGCGGCGCTGAGTGCACGGCAGTAGAGAGGTTTGATTTAGGAGAGGGTGCAACGCAAACCATGGGGTTGCGTTTGCAATTTAATGGCGGGCGCCTCCCAAACAGACTGATCGCAAGCTGCGCATTCGCTGCGTCGTTGCGTGGCGAGAAGGAGAGCCAACGGAGAGGCGGGGACGCTTGCGGGCAGGCGTCCAACGCCTCGTCGCCACCTCGTAGCGTGTACAGCAAATGCGCCCCATAGACCTGCAGCCCTCACGTTTTGAAGGGCGCCGTTAGACGCAGTTTTGGTGCAGGAGGTGGTAATCGCAGCCCTCTATAAGCCCCGCCCCGTTCTTACAAGGTGCTCACACCTCTCATTGGCTGGAGAAATTACTGACGTGTGAAAGGTTGCCTGTAAATTTGTATCTCCGTGCCGTAATTGTGTTTTAATCGACTATGTTTATGTTTGAGAAGCAAATAATCGAGATAGAGTCATTATTGTTTTCAAATGTATTCTGAGATTGCTTATCCCGCTTTGGTTTGAAACGTTAACGAACATGGCTGCCGGCGTCTGCGTAGTGCTGAAAGAGCGAAGCTCGTTCAGCTTCTCAATTTGTATCAGTGCGAGTGGTTTTGAGTTCACACGGGTGTATAGAGGAAGAATTCTTCAACCGACATAGTGTGCAACAAATGAACTGCCGCATGTAATACGCGCCTTCGGAAGCACTGTGCGGATGCTTGTTCTCGTAGCGGGACTGGCCTAAGCCTAGCGTCCAAGATCAACTATTTTGATCGATCGATCTGGCTTTATCTTTCCTTTGCGCGTGTTAATGCTGAATAAAAATGTTGGTTCCCGTAAAAGCGGCCTCGCTGCTCTGTGAATTGTGCAACCGTCGTGATTGCGACCATGGTTTCAATACCGGGAAGATACCTACACAGCAATGCTGCTAGAACAACTCAGTTGGGAAAGTGCCATAGAGCCTGCTTTGAAAAAGTGGCTTCGATCTGTACTCGAGAACCAAACTGATGGCGATCGCAACGCCGCCATTCCTGCCGCAGCGGCCACTAAGGGAACTGCATGTTTGCACGCATCGGTTCAGGTCGAGGCGCTCAAGGGCCGGTGGTGGCATCTCGCAGTGCCAGTTCGTAGTAGCAATATAAATTCACTTTCATTTTTTCACTAGTTGCCAAAAAGGTGGCGCTGTTATCTTATTTAGTTTGGTTATGGTGCCTGGAACGCGTCTCCGACTGGTGTGTTTACCGCGTCCAAAAAAGTGGTCCCTTCATTTCCGCCTGATGACGTCATAGATGTGTCATGCTGTCGCCGGTCGTGATCCTGGCGGCTGTCCCAACAGCTGTGGTGTATGTGGCAGACGCCTATTCTGCTGCAGGTCGCTCTCCGATGTGACAGTCCACGGAAGCTTCGGCAGCCAGAAGTTGGGACGCCTTGACGACAGCGACACGCGCGTTCGTTCGCGCTACTCGCAGTTTCTCGTTAGCATTTCTACGACCAACCGCCAGTAGCGCGACACGCAACAGCGTGACACTTGGGCTCCTGTGGCGTCATTTGCTTCCACTTCGGTACCACTTTTGAGGTATGGGCAGCATAGGACGCTAAACACGCCAGTCGAAGACGCGCCCCAGGGTTCGGTCGCGGTGGACGCGAGCGGCCCGTGTTTCAAGGGTGAATTTCCCAACAGAGTGTTTTAGTAAAGTTGCTACACAGGTAAAGATTTGCGAGCCATTTGGTTGAAGGCCATCGAGCGTTCGCCCGCATCAAGTTTGTCTAGGTATGTTCACGTCCTATCGCTTCGAAAGGCTAGGTGTAAAGTTTCGCAGTGCAACTGGCCTTCCAAAGCGAATATTTTAGAGCGCAGCTCTTAGACGCCCGTTTCCGGGTTGAGCGGTGTCGCCGTCGGCGTCGGCGTCGGCATAACCGCCCGCGTCGCAATATGGGTCGTTTTCCCGCTAAATTTAGCGGGGAAATCGTTTCGCTAATTTGTGGCCGCGTTTCGTGAACTCATGGAGTTAGGAAGAAGAGGAAGCGACCCACCGGGTGCCCAAGGGTGTCCCTCCCGTTCAATCAATAGCGTCTTTTGATTTTGTTCGCTTTTGGTCATCGTTTGGGGGCGCGTCCGTCCAAACCGAAATCTCCCCTGGTGGCGTCACGTCGCACGGCCGAGAGAAACAGAAACCACGGGACCCCCGATCGGGCGGTTGGAAACACTCTGGAATGACGGCACGCTACACGGATGGCGGCGGCCGATGTTTCTGCCCACTTTCCTATCTATGGGGTTCCACGCCCGCTTTCTGTCGAACATGTTCGTGCCGTCGATGGTAAGTCGTTATGCAAATGGAGAACGCGGCAGAAAGAAGCTTCGGGTAGAAGTTGAACGAAGAGAGACCAACTGCCTTCTGTGAAACCGGAGAAGCATATTTTGCGCGCCGATATATATATATATATATTTTTTATGAGCCTACATTTTTATGTTGTTGTCATTTTAGTTTGTGCTCCTTTCTTTTGCATTATTACTGTTTTCTTTGAATTAGTGTGCCAACTCGGGATAGTTGGTTCACACTTACTCCAATCGACAGAGCGCACAAAGCACGAAGACAAAGTCGAAGGGTGTAAACAAGACAAGCACACCCCAGCTACCAAAGCCCCCGACAGCCTCGTCAGCCATATGTTTGACGAGGCTGTAACGAAAATATTACGCTATTATTAACGCGTCTTTTATTTTTTTATCCGTCCCTTTATTATTTTTATAGTTCTTCTTATTCTCGTTAACAATGTTATTTTCGTTACGAATAACATTCATATTCTTTCAACTGTAGTTCACGATTACTGTTATCCTAATATGGCTGCGCTGTGGTCAAGTAACGCCCGGCTGCAGGAGAGTGTATTTTGTACAATCTTTTGTTGGGAGCTGTCGCAATTGCACAGATCTGAATTTTTTTTTCATAATATAAAAAAATAATAATAATATCGCCTATTACGTCGTAGGGCAGCGATATCAGCAGGAATAAGCGCGTGCTAACAAAGCACGTTCATGTGCGAGTGTCATCTGCCAGATTCCTGTGTTACATAGCCCTGCGGCGGACAGTTTCTCCAAAAGATGAGGAACAGGGGCTGCGTGCAGTCAAGAGAAGAACCGCAGGTCTCTCGTTTTGCTTCATAGGGTTTGCGGCTTGGGGAGGGATTTACCAACGATGACGTTATTCGCAGGCCTTGTCTTCTAGGTCCGCCGGTCGAAGCCCCATTAAAAATTGAAGAGATGTACTTATTGATCTGGGGTTTTTCGTATATTTCGTAGATTCGTCAACTCTGCTTTAAAGCTTACAAAAATATAAGTGACATATGTTCAAACAATAAAATAAAATAAAGTCTGATTTAATACATTCCAGGGAGGAGAACAAGCTCCGGCACCGTCTCTTCTGTAAAGGCCGATCGAGCTCGTGTCAGGCGGCGCGTAAAAGACAATTTCGCTTAATGACGATTCAACCTAAATGAAGGAGCCTTCAGCCTAAGTACCGTAAATAGAACGCTTAGATCAAGCTTGTTTTTTTAAGCATAGTTGTAAACCCGAGACTGGTTTTACGGACAAGGGACAAACACAGAACGTCCATGTCGTTCTCTGTTTGTTCCTTGTCCGTACCTCCAGTTTCGGGTTTACAACTATGCTAAATTTACACCAGCTAGCATGCACCCTCACCATGGCTTCATCGTTTTTTTTTTTTTTTATTTCAGTAACAAAATGTGGGAAACACGTGGAAATAACAAATACGAAACTGGAGCGCCAAAAATATCTAGTTAAATCTGCCACGAAGAACGACCACAACATTGGGGACTTTTAGCAAACCAGTACCGTGTTCCGCGTACCGCAGTACCAGAGCCTTTGAAGCATGCTTCTAAGCGCTCGACCCGCAGTCGCGGTATCAACCGGGCGCGCGCTTAAAAGCATGCTTCAAAGGCTCCGGTAATCCGGTACGCGGAACACTTAAACGGTTTGCTAAATGTCCCTGATGCTTACATCGGGCGGTAACAACGGTTGTGTGGCTTCGCTCGAAGGACTTTTGTTGCAGCAGAGCTCTTCTTCGTTTCAGTTTAAGTGCATTAAAGGGATTGTCTGGAGATATCCGGAAGTTACTAAGTTTTTGCGCTGGTCACGTAGAGACGGCCTAAATATAGTCATATAATATATTTATGTAATTAAAAGACGCCCCAATATACGTCAAATTAATTACTAAGATCAATACGAAACTTCATGCCAAATTTCGCGAGTATGAATGGCTGATCGTATCGTGACGTCACATCCGGAATGGTAACGCTAGAGTCGCGGGAACTGACTTATTCCCGGTTTTGATCAACATGGTTGATGGTGCTTATAAAGATCATCGTCTAAAGCACGGTTCACACAGTTGCGTTTTACTGCGTTTGACTGCGTCGCGGCAGCGAGAAACCAGGACATCCCTGCTGCTTATATCGCGTGCCAAGATGATTCCTTGAATTGGATTCCACGCTTCATACGAAGCACAGATGTGCCGGTGACTCGCTTTCGGTTCTCGCCGCAACGCAGTCAAACGCACTCAAACGCAAGTGTCTGAACCGGCCTTAAGAATTGAGCTTTCCTGAATACCGTAAATCTTGTCTTTCTTAAAAGGATGGTATTTTACTGAGACAGCAGTCAAAAGCTGAGGTGGTTCCCTTTACCTGATGCTACGTCAGAGCTTCCGTTGTTGCCGAAGTAAACACTGTCTTTTTTGCAACTGCGATCTGAGCAGTTGAGCTCTGTTTAAAATTAAATTACTCGTGCGGCGCAGAATGAAACATTTGGATATTGTGCGGATATGATATTCCTACGAGCAATGACAATATAATTGAATTGTTTTCTGAAAGACAAAATTTTACCGGACAATCCCTTTAAGTCCAGACGCAGCCGATGCTACAAGCGCGAGCATGTGACCCTGAACAGTGGTTGCACTGCACGAGCGCGCGAGCTTGGCACAGACGCTGAAAGCCCGGAGCTCGCTCTTGCAGCTTCTGCTATTGGCGACGTGCGCGGTCGAAAGCGTCGCGGTGGTCGGCCTTCCATGATTGGCCGAATGCTGACTATGATGTCAGCAAATTAGTTCTTATGGACGGAAATAAGAGGAACATGACACTTCATTTTCGACGGTGGTGAAAGTGTTGGTACAAGAGCGCTTATATTTCAAGCTTCCGCCACGTTAATTACAAACCATAGAACTTGTTGTTCGCAAAGCAATGACGTCACGAAAGGTAACCATTTGAGGGCGCCACCAAAACACCTCGCCGCTAATACGCTCACACTTAAAGTAAAACAGAATATTGTTCTCCCGGAAAAAGAAATATATTTATATATATATTGCCCAACCACGCAAAACGCAACCAATGCGGCAATCAATAGACCCCTTTCGAAAATTTGCCCTCGGTTGGCATTTGTTGAATCCCTGCACAATGGCGAACAAAAACCTCAATGTCACGGCGCACAGGAGAAAACACAGTCACGTAGAAGGGTGATGAGCGCAGTGACTTTGCACTTTTGACGTTGTTTGATTGGCTCGTAGCCTCGTAGTATTGGCCCGCTCCGACTTCTGCTATCTTTTAGAATGTCTTGTACGCTCCTCGAGGCAGTTGTTCTGCCATTGTGCAGTGGCTCCGACCTTCTAATAATCGGCGCGTGAGTTTCGAAAGGGGTCTATATTATCCCCTTCCAGTGGATACCGCCACCCGAAGGAACAACAGGTGACAAGAATTAAAGTGGACGATCTCAATCGCCTTGCCAACACACAAAGGGGCACGTTCGCACGTTCATAGACATAATGGAGCCTAAAGGCTCGTTCACTATGCTAATTCATCGTACAAAAGGCCGTCTGCTCACATTGTCTGAAGCGTGTGTCTTCCATGGGTTATACCAGGACTGTATGCAGACGTGTTTGAAGCATACATATATATCGAGCAACCACACCTCGAACGACTTCCACAACACCCTACACGAAACAGCGCGCGCGTTGCATTATATATGGACCTCTTTGGCCGTTCAGAAGAGTGACATGGTTTTGATTTCGGTTTCCCCGTTGGCGAAGTAGTGCATTTCAGCGCTGCGTGAAAATAAAGTCAGCGCTAGCTCGCATTCCACCGATTGATCTTCGCGAGAGCCCCCGTTGAAACACGGACCTCCAGCGGACCTTTCTTGCTGCCTGGCTACCTCCCCAGAGTGCAACATGGCCCTCGCGGCTTCATGGGCAATTTACGAATCCCATTGAGGAGAAGAGAGAACAAGATGGCCGGCCAATTATACTGCTTCTATCTCTTCCATGTGCCTTCGTAGTCCTGTCTGTATGCGCACAAACTCTGGCACGTCGGGAACACCCCCTCCCTTTCCCCTAGCAAAGAAAATCAAACAAACAAACAAAAACGTGCTTTAGCGTTTTATTGGTGTTGGCAGGCAACACCTCTAGTATTATGAATTTAGGGAAAGTCACATAATTGAAAAATGCTAGCACTGCCTTTGGTCGTGACGGGATGTCGTGAAGTGAGGTGGGCAGATCGAAACCGAAACTCGGTGCCAAAAAGTTCTCAAGATGCATTGCGTTGCCCTACGCCGTTGTGATCGCTTGGACCTTGCAAGTCATCATGTCTTTTGCATTCTGTCATCATGTATTTTGTATGATGTGTGAGTTTGACCTCTGCTTAAAGCGACGCCCGGCGTCTGCGATTTTTCTTTTGTTTTTTTTTTGTTACCAAATGAACAAGGACTGCGGCAACGGTATCCATCTAGACTGAACCGGCTTCTCAGACACCTCGAGGTTGTTATCGCGAGCGACTATTCAAGTCGCCAAGGCACCAACGCTGACCGGGTGTCCCATAATAGCATAGACTGCGAGGAGTCCCGCGGGCAAACCTGATAGCATCCCGAACCTTTATTTCCCTATGGGGACCTGGACGCCCATTTTCATTTCATCTCTTCGCCCTTTCTGGTATTTGTATTCATTCAACCGATCCTATCATCGCCAATGCCACACACGGCGCCTCAGGCGCTCGTCGTATTCGGACACATTCGCCTTTCTGAATTGCCGCGGCTTCCTGCGCAAAAGATAAATAAATAAACAAACAAAAAGCATAAATAACAACAGTGACTATGACCCGAGAAACACTATTCAATTATGTGACGTCAGACTGTCCAAAGAAGGCCATGTCCGCACTCACTGTCGCATCTGCAGTTTGGGACCACAGACGGCGTACTAAACTGTGTATGTTAGGTTCACACATTTGCCTCTGAGTATGATCATCTGCGTTATGACGCCTTGTGAACGCTTACGACAAGATGGCACCAGAGGACATATCGGCACGGTGGTGCCATCTCTTTCGAAACAATTCTTATGTGCGTTTGATTAAGGATCTGCTGTATTTTCGAGGTCAAATCTACGCCCTATTTGATAACGTTGTGAGAAGTATTTGAACCTCCCGATGAAATAAGGATGCAAAAAAAAAGAGAGCAAAAATATACGCAGGTCTGAAGTGTTTCGGAGATAGTGGGTAGATGGCACTGGTGCGTTATCTCGTCGTTAACGGTTACAAGTAGTTCCAACGCGCTCGATCAAATTAAAACGCAGGTGTGTGAACCAGCCTTTACTTTCTGTCACACTGTTAATATATGATTACTCACACTATGCGGTCAGGTAGATTCACCGCGTTGTATAGCATCCTCAATAACACACGACATTAAGCATGTACTCTGTCACCGTTTACTATATAGTTCCCAAAGGAAAACACTAAAACAATCCTTGACCGTACATGATCAGGACATTGAGCTCAGCCATATATTAGGTCCCTGGACTTCAGTAGCAAAAGAATCCAAAGCAACCAACGCTTTACTCCGGTTCTTAAAGGACACCCGCCTGGACCAAGAGCTGTGAACTGACATCACTCTTTTTCATTTGCGTGCGGCTATTTATTTTTCGCCAATCTTTGAATGCGTGTATAAGTGTTTGTGTATGTGTGTGTGATGTGTGTGGGGAAGGAGGAATACGTGTGTATATCTGACCTCACCCTTTTTTTACTTCTCTATTCTGTCTGCTGTCTCTCTACTCTCTTCCTCTTCACGCAAAGTAACAAACCCCTGTAAATAAACATACCTTCTCTCTTACACTATAAACATGTTACGGCACGTTCTTCATAAATCTAAATAAGAATATGCGATGTAAGTGCGTTTTATGTCAGCAGAGAAGATGTTTCGTGTGTTTCTTCTTCGCTTTGGCAGTTCGAAGCAGTTAGGTAAGTATTGCTAAAGCCGAGGTCAGATTGTTAACGCTCTAATACTGCCCATACAAAAGACAGCCGGCAGACACGCTCAAAGTGTACATATGGATGAAGCAAACATGTTCAGAATATGCTCTACGCGCGTATCCTCAGAAAATTTTGCCATTGCTGCAGCGATCACCGTGTCTTTTGTATGATTCATGAGCAGTATTACTTCGACCTAACAATGTCGCAAGTTTTTTTTTGGCGAACTTTGAAGTTTGACGAAAGCATGGCAAAGTTCGAGTGAGTCAGACTTTTTAACAATGTTGCCCGACTAGCGCACTAGTGTTTTCCAAACTTTAGAAAAAATATTACCAGCGTTTACGTAGAATAAAAAAATATGGTATAATAATTTCCATGATCTGTAGTTAGCGTGTCACCCTCCCCTGCCAGGTGGCGTCAGCTCGTATGCAAGTTCCACGTTCGCGTATAGCTAGTCGAACTTCAATCTAATTTGTCTTCGCACGTTCCGTCAAAAGTTGGATAAATTCGAACGTTGTCCAACTCAAAAGCGCGGAACGGTCACCAAAACCGAAAACATAACCAGTTAACCTCCGTAAATCAACCATCCAACAATTTTCTTTTTTTGTTTCTTTATTGAATGACGATCACATTCGTCATAAAAAAAAGAAACTGTCTGCAAATATGTTCAAAGTATACGTATGTATGAAGCAAATATGCATAGAACAAGTTTGAGGCGTGTTTACAGGTAATTTTGTCATCTCTCCAGCGAACGCAGTGTCTTTTGTATGTTCTATGAGCAGTCTCACTGCGGCAATAAAAGAAGGCAGCTGGGAATACTGTTCATGGTAATTGATTAAATAATGACGCGAATAATACGAAAGGTGACAGAGAACGTGACTTTGAATAAAAAAAAGTATGAGTCTAAATTAAAAAAAAAAAAAAATTGAATAGAGGACGTTACATGAATATGTAAGGTAAAGAATACAACTCTCGAAGAATGTCCATTCAGGCTGAGAAAAGAAGAACAAACAGAGCAAATGGTAATTTACAGATAGCGTCAGCCTAGGCAACCAGGATCACTCGATAAAGAGGAAGAAAAGACAAAAAAAAAAAACGTCAGCCGAAAAGTTTTATTGTGCAATTCATGATAGAAAGAGTTAGACATGGCAACAGTTTGACTGGAAAAGCGATTCCAGGAGTTGAAGCTCCAAGTATATATGGTTGAATAGTTAAAGAAAGGGTCTAGACTCAGGGATCTGGCAACAATTTGGTATCATCAGTGTGTAGGGTGCATTCACGGACGTCATTTCAACACGCTGACAGCTGACGACAGAATGGCGGAATGACGCCCTGTAAAAACACTCTATACCGAGTTCGTAGATTTTGACGGTGTGTATGACGGTAAAGGCAAATGAATCTCGTGGACGGCCTGACTTCAGAATAGCATATCAGCTAAGCTAAAGATTAGGGCAGATGGCTGAAGCAGGAGCATCACGATCATTTGGTGGGCTAGTTGGTTGATCATTATGTGGAATTAGCAGCGCAAATACGAGAAGGAAGGATAGACGAGGGAGACAGGATAAAGCGCTGCCTTGTCTCCTCTCTCCTTCCTTTTCGTATTTGCGCTGTGAACTTCACTGAAGCAGGAGGTCCAATATTACGTTCACTTAACGGGGTCGCAAACCGATATAAAGGTTCTAGGTAACTTAGGTGGAGAATAAAAATCTATATGATCTAATGCGTGATTAAATCATAAATTGTATCGTCAATTAAATCGGACTAATTTTACTACTATAAATTAAAACGAGCCTTTCCCGCAAAAATAAACCGAAATATATATATATATATATATATATATATATATATTTATTATCAATTTATCTTTGATTTGATGCCTATGTGCGTTTGTTTTGTATTTATATGAGATAATCACCAGGCAAGAAAGATTTATATAAAATGGACACGAGCAAAAAGGAATGTTGTTCTGAAAAATGGGAGTGTCGAGCATCGTCCTTCAGTTGCATAACGTCAATATAGCGACGCAGGCGAGCTGGTTCATGATTTCAAACTGGTTGCAGCGCGAAAAAAAAAATACACAAAGGGAAGAATGGACAAGATGAGCCCCGCACACAACCTCCTGTTGCAACAAGGTCAAAACGCAAAAAAGAAACGAAAAGTAATGTCCTATTGCAATCAAGTCAAGACACGAAAAAAAAATCAAATAAACTTTTATAATTAACTTTAAAAATTAGACCCTTTTTCTTCTAGTTTGGCTGGAATTATAGCAATGAAACGTTGTAATTTAAACTGTGCTTTCCCATAGTAATTATTTTTTACGCATTGTTATCCTATTGAAAATAACACTTCCGCCCCGATGTGTTATGGGACCCTCTCTGCGCTTTAAACCCCTTCAGCCCATCAAACCCCTCAGCCCTTCAAACACTTAAGCACTTCAAACTCCTTCCGCCTTTCAGAGCCCGTCAGCCCTGCAACCCTTTAAATGCCCAAATGACTCTCAGCCATTCGTCAAAAATAACGTTTAAAACGTGACTGGGTTTTTATTTCAGGCATTAACTTTCACATGCATGTTTTGACTCAAAAAGATGATGGGAACCAACGCGCACTCAAACCTGGGCGCAAGCAGCTGTAAACAAAAGCGATTAAATCAAATACAGACAACCGAGTTCTTTGTCGCAAAAAATATCTTTCTAGGTACTTACAATGCCGCTGGGTAAATTCGTGAGATGTACAGTAGTTCAAGTTACAAAACTGAGCAGGTTCACTACACGTACATATAAACACTGTCAGTAGCACGTCAGTAGCTCAGCCGATAGCACGCTGAAAGAAAAGATGGTGTTAACTTATATTGACTGATAGCGCTTGAAGGGAGAAGGGGGAGGGGTGGGAGATTTCGCGGCGGATCCGCGTTATGCCGCATGCACCGGGTAGCTCACCCTCGGTTGTGAAACACAAAGACACACACACGAACAAGAATACGAGTTGGTTGTTGACGAGAGTTCAGGGGAAACTCCTCCCTCAGCTTTCCAGTTTAGCAAAGCTAACGTTGGAGAGGAGGTCGCCTCCTCCCCGGAGTTTGCCCTACTAAAGTGGAAAGGGGTGGGAGGAATAACGTCCCCAGATAAGAGCTTCCTGGAAGCCGCCACATTCATTGAAGCGCCGACTGTGTGACGGTGGAGCTTTTAGAAAGCGAATGGCGGCGCACAGCGGAACACTGAACTGAATGACGCCATTTTTGTTTCAGCGGAATGAGCTTTGTCATTTGTATTGGTTGTCATTACTTACAAAAAGAAGTATCAAGCAACTTTATAGTAGGAGGAGCTTATCCTGAATTCTTAACCTGCCACCGACGATAGTAGCTCTCGCGCTAATTATCCCAGTCCACCATTGGAGCTCTGAGCATTCATTGAACGCGATCGGATCCAATCAGACGCATTGTGCCCCCAACCCCCCCTCCCCCCCCCCCCTCCTCCCTCAAAAAATGGCGGTTGACAATGTTGTTTGATGAACTTTTGAAAAAGATCGATTTCAAGGATAGACGCGGATTACCTGTTACATGCGATACAATTTCTAGTGCCGACGAACCGCGGAAAAGCGTGCGCGCCGGTCCTTCTTTCTCGGCTCGATAGCTAAGTTTAGCGGGGAATCCAGAAAGTTGTGTGTTATTACCAATTCAATTTCAACCGGCAAAATGTAGCAGGATAAGCCTGTACGTACTCGTTAATTATGGCTGGGAATTTGAATTAGTGCATAATTATTCAACAACTGGTGTCACTCTGAGGCAGACCGAGAGCGGCGAGCTTAACGGACGTCTGAGAGGTGCAAAGTGTGTCAAAACACAACTTCTTTTGGATCAGCCGGGAAAAAAAGAAAGGAATGTATGTTCTTTTTTTAAAGTCAGCACGTAGATCTCAAATCGAGCGCAAATGTCCCATACACTTTGATAATAAGAGATTACGACTGAAGGGTGTTCAGCGAATGGGAGAAGAAGCTTTTGACGGTCCCCTAATGGCAATATATATATATATATATATATATATATATATATATATATATATATATATATATATTTTATAGAAAACTTGGAAGTGCTCGCCGCGTCTAAGTTGTTGCGTCTGATTAATCTCGGAGCTTTTCTTAATTTATTTTTTTGTGAGCGTGGCGACTGCTTGAGGGGTCGTTCATTATACAATTCACTTGAGTTTCGACAGTCCACAAAAACACACATACACACACACACATACACAACGAAACAACAAAATAAAAAAATAACCTTTTCTTTTATCTTCACACGCGTTAGCCGCTTTTCTTTCTCCTCTTGGACCGGAACAAAAGATTAACGGATCGAGGCAAGATCTTGGCATAATGAAGGCCCAAGTTTCCCTCAAGCGGACGGAAAACAAAATGCGACGCTCCCGAGGGATGCCTGGGAAATCATGATGATGGAGGACGCGAAACACCGTAAATATGCGCAGCCACGCCAGTCATTGTTGCTATTCTTAAAACCCCTGGGCGCCTTCCATAGAACAAAGGAAGCAGCGGTGGCAGCAGACTCCCCATATCTGCGCGTGGGAGACGCTAGGTGGCGCCGCTGCAAGCGAGCGACGCGGAGCTCCTCCGTTTCAGAGTGTTTCCAACTGCCGCTCGATCTCCTCATCATTCGGAAACCCACGCACGCGCACTTGACACCAATCTGCGCAGAAGGTGTCCGCCATTACGTTGCGAATGCTCTTCGTGGTTTGAGTTACGTGTGCCCTCTCTTAAATTCAGGCTCACTTGACGCACCTTCTTAGTATGAAAAATGGTCTCGCGATTTACTTCGCGAGCTTTTCTCCGCAATGCTGTTAGCGTTCTCGGAGGTATCTTTAGTGGCGAACCCGTTCCGAAAATGCGTCGCGTGTGTCTCTCCCCGGACGATCGCACGTCTTGATGTCGCGCTCCGCATTTGCAAAAAAGAGTCTTCACGTTTGTTCGAGAACCTGCGACGTCGGAACGCTGTATTCTTTCACATTAATTTTTTTTTCCTATTGAGGCGAAAGGGCGAAAGGAACTGAAAGTAAGATATAGAGTTTCTGAGAGAAGTGTGTAATGCACTTTCCATGCAGCAGAAATGTAATCCTACTGGGAAATGTACCCCTGTCGAGTTTTGTAATGTACTAGATCCAAAAAAGGAATGCTCCTTGCTTTCTCCCACCTCTCCGAGCCCGTTTCCATTGTGAGTCTCTGTCTGTATACCATGTGAAAGATGCAAATGTGTTTGATCTCAAATATAAGTGTATACTCACGAATGTAAACGGCGAGAAACTGAGGAAGAGGAGGAGATTCGAGCGCGCGGGGGGAAGAGAGAGCGTCGAGTTGTGATTGGAAGGATAGTGGCTGCCTTTGCGTCTAGTCAATGTTTGAGCGTGTTCGAACCCCGGAGTCCGGCGTTCGAACGCGAAATACAGCACGAGGACCAGATGACTCTCTCGTTCGCTCTGACTGGAGTGACACAGTGAGCAGAGGGAAAGGCAGCCGGCCTTCGTGCCTACCCTCTAATCACTCCAAATCAGGGCTCGGCGCCCCGAGATAGCCGCGCGCTTTCATCTTTTTGCGCCCCTTAAAGGTTCCCTGGAGAGGTTTCCGATATTGCCTAAATATGGCGATAACTCAATCTGGGGGCTCTAAACATCCTAGGAATTCGTAAATCATAATAATGCGAGGCCAATTTCCCTATTAGAAAAAACAATCAAAGATCGAGATTATCTCCGGCGATGTGAGAAGCATTGTGCCGGCAGCCAGGACGGCGTGTGACCAATGAAAACGCGACGTTTCGTTGAGATTCCAAACGCTGTTATCACAAAATGTGTATGCTTTTGTAGATGACAGAACCAGTAGTAGTCGAGAAATGTTAATTTTTTTTGCGGATAAGGACCATAATACTTCAATAATTGTCTTAAAAACAACGAACTATATATAATAAATAAATAATAAATATATATATATATATATATATATATATATATATATATATTTTTTTTTTTTTTTTTTTTTTACCCGCGGGAGTGATGTGTTTGGTCGTCAGCTCTCGAGCTTGCGCTCGCTGGGATCGTAGTCCAGGCTGTATGGGCAACGAGCCGCGCGTATTCGAGATTTCACTCCGCGGTTCCACCGGTCGGAGGCGCGAGGATCCTTCGCTCGCTATTGGCTGACAGTGGTCCTGGTTTCGGAACATGCTCCCATCCTCCCATTGCCGGAGATGAAATCGGTGTGTTGCGATCTTGATTGCTTTCTAAATAGGGAAATCGGCCGCGTATCGTCATGATTTAGCGATCTCTAGGATGCTTGGAGCCAGCAGGATGAGTTATTTAGGCGATATAAGAAATCTTTTCAGGGCACGTTTAGTTTCTCCCTGTGTTTGGTACGGCCGTTTCATATTGGCCTCTCAGCTGCACGGCAACACTATTGACCAATTAAAATATTTAAGAAAATCGCGAACAAAACGACGACGATGAAGACACAAGGACGACAGGACAGGCGCTGCCCGTATCGTCTGTCTTCATCGTCCTCGTTTTGTTCGCGCCGTTAATTAGTGTACGGACCAACTAGACCTAAACCCAAGTTTAATACTATTGACGAGCACGCTGTTTAGAAAAAACACGGAGTTTTACCCACGCCAGGTGTGGGCGCTTCGTCCGGGCATGTTCCCCGCCGCCGCGGGATAACGTGGTCTCATGGTACGTTTACATCTGAGAAGAAATCCGCTGCCGCGGGAGCGGATCCGCTCCCGGCGGCGGCGACGACGAGCGGGTTGCGTTTACATCTATTTCCTTCGAGCGGCGGCGGCGGCGTCGGCTGCGGCAGCTGTTCTCGTAACATACCGTCAAATATGACGAGAAGGCGCGAGAGTTCCCACCTCGGCTGTCTCTCCCGGGTGTTGCTGCTCCCAGAAGAACGCGTACTCATGACGTAGGCAGCGTCGCGCTTCGCAAGAATGTCACTTCCGGTCAGCGAAACGCCCAGCGTTTCGCCCCAGCGGCAAAAGCTGGGCCGATTCGCTGGAGGATCCGCAAGTGTAAACGTACCATCAGTCCGTACTCTCACACAAGCACTGCGTCGACTTCGTTGCACGCTACGTTCAGGACATCCCAAGCGGACCTTCTGCTTTTGAGTACGGAATGCTTACACTTTCACCAAATGTGCACTAAGCAGGTCAGTTTTCCCGTGCTAAATGCCACAACGCAGACCACTTTTTTTTTTCTTTTTTTTTTAGAAGGGGGAGGGGTGTTGAAACATATTATCAGCCTTGTCTTTGGCCGAGAGTCTTTTGTAAATTGCAGGGATTGACTCTCTCAAGTGATTTGCGGCAGAGCAGACGCTCCAGATTTCTGGGAGTAGTAGCGCTCTACAGCATGCGGTGAAAGGAAGTATAGTAACGAAGCGCTTTAGTTTTAAATTTCATGGTCATCTAGAGGAGCATACATAGCAGAAGTGCGCTCGAGGAATGGTCGAATGTCAAGGCAAGAGATCCAGTCTTTCATTTAAACAAAATTGTTTCTTTCCAAAAAAAAAAAAAAAAAAAGATTGAACGTCGCGGAACAAAAGCGGGGTGACGAATGAAGGGGCTCGCACGGCCGGGGGACTTAATAAAGAGTGATGAATATTGGGGCTTGCGGAAAATTGCCACCAGCTTCCACGAGACTCAAGAAATGTGGGAGTATTATACATATATATTAAAAAGAGAAGACAGAGAGAAAAGAACACAAAAGAGCGTGGGCGGCAGAAAGGAAAAAAGGGAAGGATCGCCTTCTGAAGCGAGGGAAAAGGGCTCCCTTCGTGCGCGCCCGTGCGTTTCTCTCTCCTATTACTCGAGAAGAAATAAAATTTCCTTTTCTTTATAGCGAAGAGTTATTTGTTTCGAGCGCTAAAGCGCGACGGCGTCAGTTTCTTTGGGTGGGTTAGCATAAAAGTCACCTTGGAGCGTAATGTTTCCATCCAAACTCGCGACAAACACACGCACTATAAGAGGGAAATCATTCTTCCGACCTTTCAGTACCAACGTACCGTGCGCTAAGCGGATTTTTTTTTCTTCTTCTTCGTCGGGAAGACGCCATTTTCGCCCACGTGACACGCGCTTTACTGTTTGTTTTACCATAAAGCCTCAGTCACGCTCCTCGTGCATCATAGAAAAGACAGTCTGTAGACACTTTCTGATGCTAGTTATATATATATATAGTTATATATTATATATAGTATATATATATATAGTTATATATATATATATATATATATATATATATATATATATATATATATATATAGGGTGTTTCAGAGAACTTAGGCCAAATCGCTCCTGCGAAAACTACTCATCGCAACGAAAAAAGGCTTGTGTCGTTTTGGTCCTGGGCCAAGGGCGCATTTAGGAAAATTATTAAAGTCCTCGATAATTAAGTTGTTAATTATTTCTGCGCAATAAACTTTTTTAATATTGTGTTTAAGGGCATGGTTTCAATTAGAAAATTGCTCAGCATCGTTGAAAAACACTAAATCAGCAAATTGCAGAACGATAGAAGGCACGCGAAGCATTTTACGGCTTTCTGAAAAACCGCACAAATTCGACGGGTTTTTAAGTTTCGGTTTGCTATCGGAGCGCATCTCGGCCACGGCGGCACCGCGCCCCGTGGAGAGATAGTGCAACAAGCCTCTGCTGCGTCGCGCGATGACAACGCAGCAGAGGTTGGTTGCACTATCTCTCCACGGGGCGCGGTGGCGCCGGGGCCGAGATGCGCTCCGATAGCAAACCGAAACTTAAAAACCCGTCGAATTTCTGCGGTTTTTCAGAAAGCCGTAAAATGCTTCGCGTGCCTTCTATCGTTCTGCAATTCGCTGATTTAGTGTTTTTCAACGATGCTGAGCAATTTTCTAATTGAAACCGTGCCCTTAAACACATTATTAAAAAAGTTAATTACGCAAAAAGTATTAACAACTTAATTATCCCGGACTTTAGTAATTTTCCTAAATGGGCCCCTGGCCCAGGACCAAAACGACACAAGCTTTTTTTCGTTGCGATGAGTAGTTTTCGCAGGAGCGATTTGGCCTGAGTTCTCTGAAACACCCTGTATATATATATGTTGAGAACACGTTTCCATTATGCTACAGCCGTGTCCGCCGATAAATTATCTCGTGTCAGCAGAGAACGCCGTGCCTTCAGTGCGACTCAGGCTTTGGCGTCCAGCACTCTTTCGTCAATAACAGCCGCCCGGACCAAACCCGACGCATACGCACGCTTTCAAATCAAACGCGTGTCAAGAATCCCGTCGGCGTCCAATCCAATTTCCCTCTGTTCCCCTCTTACTTCCGCCCCCCCCCCCCCCCCCCCCCCCCAAAAAAAAAAAAAAAAAGAAAAAAGCAGTTGGACGCAGACGTAAACGCGCGTGTCGAAGTCAAGTGGCGCCAGTGTATATGCGCGTGCCTTTGCTGTCAGCAAAAAGCATCGATCGATCCGTCCATTCGGTGGCCGGGGTCCGCGACCTTAATAAGGACTTCCCAGAACGCGACTTCCGCCTCGCATGCAGCTTTCTAAATTGCCCCAGCTCTCTCCGATCGCGTGTAAATCGATTGCCGCGACTAGTGCCCAATTCTCTGTTTACGAAATCACGAATGCGCTTTTCGTTGGAGGGCGGCGATTATCTGTCTTTATGGTTTAGCAGCGCTTTGCTCTCCACATTTTTAATCGCAGACATCTTGAGAAACGCCGGGCGGTGCTTATTAATGCGAAAGCATTACGTGTCCATGGAGTGGTGCCTGGCCGTGTCTGTAACCGCGAAAAACGGCCCCTAAGAACCTGTAACCGCGAAAAACGGCCCCTAAATTGACTGCGACGTGTAATATCAGATGCTTTGTCCCGCGGAAGCCGGCGCGGCAGCTCGAAGTCAAAGCGAACGCGCCTCAGAAATAAAACTGAAAGAAAAGCACAGCAACGCAGATAGCGCCGTGTGCAAAAGGTGCGCTTCGGACTTTATCTGTGCTCCTTGTGTGCTTCGTGCGATGGACTGTGAGGCGACTGCGCGGGACCCCTTAATGCTTTCGCATTCCTACACCTAAAGAGTCTTAAGTGTCCGCCTGTCATTCTTTTTTTCTTTTTTTAGGTCTAGACACGTTTTTATTTTCGTCATTCGCAGATCTTTCTCGTCGGATTCCGGCGATTGGCACTCTGAAATGCTTTACTTGAAAGTAGACCCACTGTATAGTTTTTAAGCCGTGGGTCACACTACTAATATATCATGTGAAAAACAGTCGGCAAACACTGTCTGAGGCGAGTTTCTTCCTCGTATAATTATCCTTTCACATTGGTATACAAAACCTTTCCGCAGACGTGTTCGAAGCACATTTATGTATGAAGCAAACAGGCTTAGGACATCCTTGAAGTGTGTCCAGCACCGTGTCTCTTGTGCCATGTGCAAGCAGTGTGATGGGGGCTTTAAAGTGCACCGCCTTGCCCCAACTCTTGAAAGGGTTAAACAAAAAAATAAACGGCAGCGATGGCAGCCATTTTTCGGACTACCTCTTTCTACTTGTTGCTCTCGGTGTTATAAAAGCGATAAAGATAAATAAAACCGGCCAATTCGCCAAATTGGCCCCGAGAAATCGTGGTCGAACCGTGTGTGTACACTCGACGACCCGACGCGTTTGTTGACAGAACGGGGGAAAAAAAAAATAAAGAAAAAACGTTGAGGATGTCGTTTGATTTTGCGGTGGAGTTCGGCGGATTCTGTTGTTTGACCCCATCCATATACACCCTAAAAAGATATTGTCGTAAAAGAACAAATAAGCCGGGTTCGCACTGCTTATACATCGTACAAAAGACAGTCTGCATGATTAAAAATTAAAACAGCGCAAGGACACGGACAAGAACAAGAAGGTAGACGAACAAGGCGCTGACTTACAACTAAAGTTTATTCGTGCTAACATGAAGTATAAATACTATAACGTCATAACAAACGAACAAAGATAAAATACATGTCATGGACGCCACGCGCTCCTTAGCCACCGTTATGCGCTGTCACTGTGTGTCCAAAAAAGCAACATTCCTTATCGGATAAGCATATTGAAGGAGAGCTGACACAGTTTTCCCCCCATTTTCCAATTTCCCGCGCTTCAATGATTTCTCGAGTGAGTTTGTTTTTATATTTCTTAATCACTTTACACTTTTTAATTCTAATTTAAAAATTTTTAATTTTACTTTAATTTAGTTTTAATCATGAACTACCAACTAGCCCAAACTTCTACGTTAGTCAACAGTCTGCATGCAGATTAGAACGCGAGTTACCGTGGGATTCGAGATCCGTGCTTCGAATGCCACGTGGCAATGAGTTCAAGGAGAAAGTTGGCACGCGGGATTCGAACCACGAATATTGCGGTGATTTTTGTTTTCAGACTGCCTTTTGTATGATGTACGAGCAGTGTGACCCTGGCTTTGGGGTTCTTCGGCTTGTCCACATTTTGCACCGTAAAAAGTTATTTTATGCACCCCTCAAAGGGTTCTTTGTGAAAAAAAAAGTCTAAAAGGTTTTTTGGTGAAGATTTAGCATTTCAGACAAAACCCCGAGACAGGGGGCGGGGGGAGGGGTGGGGGAGAAAAACACAACACAAAGTCTTAAACACAGCTGAAATTTATTGGACATAATATCGTTGTTTTGTACGGTACAGGTGCCCCGAAAACCAAAAGGAAGGGAAAAGGAAGAAAATGAACTTCTTTTTCCCGAACGCACAAGAAATTGAGGACATTGACCAATAACACACCGGTACTGTTCTAACTCAAGAAGAAGAGGGGACGGGGAAGATCTCTTAACCCACCTCGGTGAGGTCCTGATACACATCACGAAAGAAAGGGCTGCGGGATGGTGACCCAACGACGATGCCAGGAAGCTACACCGGGTGACCGCGGCGCTACGTTCTAGCCCTGGACGTCAATGCATCGGGGGTGGCAGCCGTCTACTTTGACTGGGCCACCACCTGGAGCCGCTGCCTTCAACGAAGCGAGCGAGGGCACCATCAACCGCCAGGGCTTTACCATCCAGAACGCCCATTGAACAGCCTACCGAAGGTCACCTTGGCTCGCTTGCCTACTGGCCTAAACCGCCGCCAAACCTCCAAGACTCGTGCGGCGGATCAGAAGAGCACGTCGTCCTCATCACCATCAAACCGCCAAGGCTTTCCCAGCCGCAACGCACGGTGAAGCCTCCGCACACCACACTTTGCCAAGATACTTCTCACAGCTAATAGAAATGTCTTGGCGAACCCCGAACTTTCAAGCAACGGGGCTTGCGATGTTGAGAAGACCGCGTCGTCCACCCTTTGTATATATCACCTCATAATCATTATCACTAGACGTGGCACCGCGGGCCTCCATGGTACGGGCTGTCGCCTTCCCGCGGTGCCACGGCTCTCCTGAGCCAATAAAGATTACGATTAGGGGAAAGATCAAACATGGACAAAGGCGAACAACCCCCGACATTCGTCACTACCGAAACAAAGGGGCAGGGGTAAAACTTAAACACGAAGAAACAACATCCTACACAGATATAAAGGTGACCTCCAAACAATCAAACTTGTAGAAAGCTTTTCAACTCCGTGTCCAAATTAAAAGACGGCCTATTTACTGCATTTCCGTGACTAATAATAGTGAGGGACTCTTTTACCAAGCGTTTATGATCCTCTGCTTCGATCAACACAACCGATCTGGAATTCCATAGAGGTACACAATTATTATATTCTAACACATGTTTTGACATTTCTGAATACTGATATTTGTTTCTAATACAACGTTTGTGTTCAGTTAAACGATCATTCAAACACCGCTTCGTTTGTCCAATGTTGCATAATCCACAGGCAAAAGGAATCTTGTAAACTACGCCCGACACAGAATCAACATTTTTTTCTCGTTGTTTTTTAGTACATCCAGTTCTGGCCGAGTTGAACGGGGTCAACCGACTTACTAGTTTGAAATAATTTCTGAACACAATGCTAATGCCGTAGCGGTTGCCGGCCGAGTTTAGATTATGAGAAATACGATGGAAGAAAGGGACAACAACACGCCTGGCAGATTCACGAACCTTTGAACGTTTCTCTCTCATATTAACCCGGTACAACAATTAACTGTCTGAACACATAATCCTTGGAAAGACCTGCCATGCTGAAACGGTTAAAAAGGCGTTAGAGCGCAGACCCAATGGAGTGCGAACAAGATTTCCTAAGTGCACTATCTACTAAATTCCTGACTATGCCAGCCTTGATATTTTTCGAGTGACAACTTTTGAAAGGCAGGAGCGGTTTGACTTCCGTTTTGCCATACTGCCAACATAAACTGGAGGGAGTTTTTAGCTGTATATCTAAAAACTGCAGGCAGTCATTTACAGGTCTTTCTACTGAAAATCGCAGCTCTGGCGCACTCTCATAGACGAAGTTTTCTACCAACGCCGACTGTGAAGAATCGGTAGTGCAAACCAGGATATCGTCTACATAACGCCGTAAGATGATGCCGGGCGGCGGAGAAAAGCTCACCGCAAAACCGGCAGATGCGAAGAAAAGCTCACCGGCCTTTGAGCAGGTGTATATTAATGAAGCCGCAAATATAAAATAAGAACATCGTACACTGGTAAAAAAAAAGACAACAATTTATTGACAGCTGTCAGCGCCTTCGGTAGCTCTGTCAGATAAAGAGGTTTGGTATTTGCGAGCTAATATGATTAGCGGCGTGTTAACCGTTTCAACTCCAAATACGTTGTAGTGCCTAATAGATAAGTAGGTGTTTGTTGATGTAATCAGTGTCGGCTACACTGTTTTCTTTCTGTTAATTTCACTAACAAAACTTTAGTTGCGAGAACAGCCTCGTCCTGTCGTGTTTGTTGTCTTCACTCCGGCGTCGTCGTTTGAGCGGTTTTCATCATGTATAACGTTAACCAACTCGCCCTATTCGCTACATTAAACAAGACTACTTGTTATATAGGTCACAAGTAACAACGCTGAGAGTGTGCAGTTCTGAAGGTCACGGGTGGTTCGCAGTACAAGCACTCTATCGCCCAAAGGCAACGAGTGGAAACACCAGCACGAACGGCTAGAAAACGTGCATGTCCGCGCGGAAGAAAGAAGCCTCAATATCCTACTGACTGTTCTATCCTGTTTTCAGAGACGAACAAAAGCTTCAAAGAGTATTTCAGGCACCGCGTTGTTGCGCATGCACTTTCAGATTTTCGGCATTTACAGTTTTGATCTTTAGGCTTTAGGCAGACATTATTAAGTTTTCGAACTCTTTCTTGTTCTTCAAGTGCATAAAGTTTTCAGTTAGGCTTCATTGCGTAGAGAGTAAGCCATAGAAAACACTCGCCCGCGATTATTAATTTGGAAGCAATATACCCAATAAGCTTAACAAATATTACAAAAAAAGGATATTTTCTTTTTTACTAAGCTGACAAATTTTAATGTTAATAAACTGATATACGTTACGCATGATCCAACAGCCTCTATATAAAAAGAAGATACAAAATTGGTGAGCTTTTCTCCGCATACGCTCAATGGCCGGTGAGCTTTTCTCCACATCCGCCAGTTTTGCGGTGAGCGTTTCTCCGGTGAGCTTATCTCCGGTGAGCTTATCTCCGGTGAGCTTTTCTCCGGTGAGCTTTTCTCCGGGATTCGATGATGGCACCTGGAGAACGGCTTTGAATGAGACCAATTAGACGCATATCCAAAAAGCTAAGGTAAATCTCCAAAAGGACTGGGGCCACGGCCGAACCAATACATATTCCTTGTTTTTGAATGAAATCTCGACCATCGTACTTTACCACCGTTGCCTGGAGGTACAATTCTAAACTTCTAAGGCAATCCGGTACCAAAATTCCACACTGTGATTGAAACCTTATGAGGTTGTTTTCCAAAAAATTACTAACTCGGCTGAGAGGAGTTTTGGGATCTAGCGAATAATAAACGTCCTTTATATCCATCGAATACACCGAACAAGGTCTCCCATGAAAGGGCTGCAGCTCCGTAACCAAATCATCTGAGGAACGTAGTGACAATGGACTTCTAACTTTCAAGGCCGACAAAGCACTCTGAAGGAAAGAAGAGACCAATTTTTGCCAGGTGCCATTTTCGTTGACCACTACCCGGAGGGGAAGGTCTACATTGCGGTCTTTAAAAAAAATAATACCAAACTTGTCACTGGAAGTGCTTTTTAATTTGGATACCTGCGACGGAAAATCGCAGTCCTTCAACACGCCGACTATTTCGCTTTCTATCTTTTTAAAGTTCCCGTCGAATCGCTTAAACACACCCATGACGGCTACGTCAGACTTCTTCTGAAACTCATTCATCGGCAACGCAGCACTTATCAAATTCGGTACCAGACCCCATGGGGAAAACCGCTTTGTTTTCTTCAACGTTGAAAAGGATGTCTTCCCTGTTAGATTCCTCGTTTAGGATTGACCAGAGAGATTTCAGCAAGATCGCGTCGGTGAAAAGTGAATTAACCGGAAAAAAAACAACATTATGCTTCTCGAAACTGACAAATCAGGAATATTCGCCTGTGTTGCCGATGAATGATTTTCAGAAAAAGTCTGACGTAGCCGTCATGGGTGTGTTTAAGCGATTCGATGGTTCGGCCGTGGCTCCAGTTCTCTCGAAAATTTACCTTCGCTTTTTGGATATGCGTCTAATTGGTCTCATTCAAAGCCGTTCTCCAGGTGTCATCCTCTTACGGCGTTATGCAGACGATATCCTGGTTTGCACTACCGATTCTTCACTGAGAGCGTTGGTAGAAAACTTTGTCTATGAGAGTGTGCCAGAGCTGCAATTTCAGTAGAACAGTAGTGGTCTACTGCTGCAGAGCTGCAGTAGAAAGACCTGTAAATGACTGCCTGCAGTTTTTAGATATACAGCTAAAAACTCCCTCCAGTTTGTGTTGGCAGTATGGCAAAACGGAAGTCAATACGCTCCTGCCTTTCAAAAGTTGTCACTCGAAGAATATCAAGGCTGGCATAGTCAGGAATTTAGTAGATAGTACACTTAGGAAATCTTGTTCGCACTCCATTGGTTCTGCGCTCCAACTCCTTTTTAACCGTTTCAGCATGGCAGGTTTTCCCGAAAATTATGAGTTCAGACAGCGGTTGTACCGGGTTAATATGAGAGAAATGTTCAAAGGTTCGTGAATCTGACAGGCGTGTTGTTCTCCCTTTTTTCCATCGTATTTCTCATTATCTAAAATCGGCCGGCAACCGCTACGGCATTAGCACTGTGTTCAGAGGTAACCGGACAAAAGCTCACCGGACAAAATCTCACCGGACAGAAGCTCACCGGAAAAAAACTCACCCGTTTTTTCACAAACCCGGAGAAAAACTCACCTCATTTTTTTTTTTTTTTGCTACCCCGGGCGAAACACGGGCTGGGATAAAATGCGGACGCGATGGACATTTCACCATTTTTAGGAGAACTGACATCCCATCCCATGCAAAGCTGTCGACACATAAGCCATAACAGGCACGAGAAGCAACGATTTGGGTCCATAATTTTAGGTCACTGAAACTGGGATCCGGACATTTCGGTGTAGGACGTTTCGGTGTAGGGCGTTTCGGTGTATGGCGTTTCGGTGCGGTCTTTTCGGTGCACGGACTTTTCGGTTTGACACTAATCGCTGCGCGGACATTTCTGTGCACGAACTTTTCGGTGCACGCACTTTTCGGTGCATGGGAAATCAAAATCACGAGTTTTTTTTTTTTTTTTTGTTTCCTCTAAATGTAATAAACACTATTCTAGCTAGAACTTTATTTTTTCGCACCCTATAAATGTGTAGACTTGGTCATCCATTTACGGTCACTTACTCATACACGATCTAAGTGACTTTGTTAGGCGCAGCACCATCTTGCGGGAGGACTGGAGACGTTGGACGTTATGTTTAATTTGCCGGTGTCTCTTTTCCAACGTACGCACTAGACGCATAACATCGTGTTTGCGCGTTGGGTCGATACTGGCGTTCTCGGCGCCTTCTGTAAAGGTGTGGGCTTTATTTTTGGTAATCTGTGTAGGAGAGGCCCCAACAGCAAGAAGCTTGAAATTGTTGAAAATTACCCGAGACATGTGATGCGACTAGTGCGTACGTGGGAAAAGAGACACCAACAAACGAACCATAACGTCCAACGTCTCCAATCCTCACACAGGATGGTACTGCGCCTAACAAATTCACTTAGGTGGTATATCAGTAAGTGGCCGTAAATGAATGACCAAGTCTTAAAAAGTTATAAAGGGCGAAGAAATAAATTTCTATCTAAAATATAGCTCATTACGTTTGGAGAAAACTAAAAAAAACTCGTGATTTTGATTTCCCATGCACTGAAAAGTTCGTGCACCGAAATTTCCGCGCATCGGAAAGTCCCACACCGAAAAGTTCGTGCACCGAAAAGTCCATGCACCGAAACGTCCGCACCGAAACGTCCTACACCGAAACGCCCAACACTGAAAAGTCCTAGACCCACTGAAACTAAGTGGAGCTGATAAGATTAAGCTTGCTTGACTCAAGGTACGCCGGAGCACCCTTGTGCCACGCCCAAGAAACTTCGTGAACAAGTTTTTGAACCCGAAGAGTGACCGAAGAAGCGAAGTCACCCTTCGGGGACCTCGCTTTTTTTCATTGTGTTTGTGTCACGCGAAACGCGCACATAACGGTTAGGCACATGTCTCTTCATTAGTAATGCATGGGTTTTCTTGGAGTTCAGGTTAATATTTGAAGTAAATGGCTAGGTAAATGAAATTCATTCCGTCATTGAGCGTCGTAAATGTATTCGAAATCAAGGATTATCTCAGGGTGTTGTGAAAAGGAAACTGAAGCAAAACTGTAATATACAAACCATTGAGTTGCGAACTTTTAGATATATTTTCAAAGAACGGGAGTGAAGCCTTTTGGACAGATGACAAATTTAGAAAGCTGTGCGGAATTTCGGATAGGCTCGCGTGCCTTCCACCAGAGCTTGTGCCCGAAGGACTAACCTACATCAGGGAAAAGTCGACCGGTGACATCGGCGACCTGCTGGACTACTTTGATTGCACGTATGTCAACGGCCCCTTGCGTTATGCTTCTGCTCCTTCTGCGGCGACACCCAGAGCGAATTCTTCCCTTTGCCTGACTGTGTGCCGACGATGACCGGAGTTTCCCCCGGAACGGTGGAATATGTACGACGCCACTCTTCAAGATAAAGACCGGACATACACCTGCGAAGGTTGGAATACCGGGTTCCAGAAGTTTGTCAGTCACGCCCATCCAAGCGTCTGGATGCTGATTGAATGCCAACAGGAAAATCAGGCCTTCGTTGCCACGGCATTGACACAAGCCCGGAGAGGTGAACCCCCAGAGCAGCGGGTGCGAAAAACCACTCTGCGCCTGCAGAATAGTGTGAAAAATATTTTCGAAGGATTACAGGTACTCCCCGATCTACCAAGACTGCTGGAGCTAGTGGGAGACTGCATTCGCTTGTAACCAATCGAGAAATAAACTTGTTTCTACTCTAAGCAACAAACCATGCGCCTGTCAAATTTAATTCATCGTTGCATTTTAGTGTCGCACGCATGCACTTAAGTTGTCCGCTCACGTATTAAGACCAACTTGAAGTTTTACCGTGGTGAGCTTTTGTCCGGGTCTGTGAAAAAATGGGTGAGCTTTTGTCCGTTGAGCTTTTGTTCGGGATTCGTGTTCAGAAATGATTTCAAACTAAGTCGGTTGACCCCGTTCAACTCGGCCAGAACTGTATATACCATAAACATAGAAAAAATATGTTGATCGTGTGCCGGGCGTAGTTTACAAGATTCCTTTTGCCTGTGGGTTATGTTACATTGGACAAACGAAGCGGTGTTTGAATGATCGTTTAACCGAACAGAAACGTTGTATTAGAAACAAATATCAGTATTCAGAAATGTCAAAACATGTGTTAGAATGTAATAATTGTGTACCTCTATGGAATTCCACATCGGTTGTGTTGACCGAGGGAGAGGATCATAAACGCTTGGTAAAAGAGCCTCTCACTATTTTTAGTCACGAAAATGCAGTAAATATGCCGTCTTTTAATTTGGACACGGAGTTGAAAAGGTTTCTACAAATTTGATTGTTTGGAGGTCACCTTTATGTCTGTGTAGGATGTTGTTTGTTTGGGTTTAAGTTTCACCCCTGTTCCTTTGTTTCGGGTGTGACAAATGTCGGGGGTTGTTTGCCTTTGTCCGTGTTCTTTCCCCTAATGGGTCACCATCCCGCAGCCCTTTCTTTCGTGATGTGTATCAAAACCTCACCAAGGTGGGTTAAGAGATCTTCCCCCTCCCCTTTTCTGTTTGAGTTAGAACAGTACCAATGTGCTATTGGTCATTGTCCTCCCTCTCTTGTGCGTTCGGAAAAAAGAAGTACATCCTCTCCCTTTTTCCTTCTTTTTGGTTTTCGGGGCACCTGTACAATATAAAACCATGTCATTCTGTCCAATAAATTATAGCTGTGTTTGAGACTTTGTGTTGTGTTGTCCTCCCCCCCCCCCTCCCCAGTCTCGGGGTTTCGTCTAAAATGTAGAAGATTTTTTAAGCATTTTTTTTTTATGCGGAAGAGTTTTTCATCGCACAGTTGTTTTTCTAGTGCGTCAGGAGGCAATAGCGCTTAAGGCGAAACTGCTCTTCATGAGCTGAAAGAGTTCTGGGCGTCGGAGAACCTTTCAAGAACGAATTTCAAAGCGAGAGCTTTTAGGAGCTCGTGTCGCAGAAAAGCCGGGGTCGGTGGTGTGGGACGGGAAAATACTGATTGAACGATAGGGTCGCGACGTCACAGTCGCATGACCTCGCGCGGGAATTTCAAACAATCCAAAACGCTCACGTGAAACGTGACGTCTCGCGTGGAATGAAAGTGATTGAAACATATTATGTAATGCGAAATAAAGGTCGCCGCATGAAGCAAGCGATTTCACTTTATAAAGTAAAAGTGATCCCACTACCACCCACACCCGCGCCCGCGCAGAGAGCGAGTGAAGGGAGGGAGGTTGTTGATCGGTCGAGTGAGCAGGTAGCATCCACCCCCCTGACCGTTTGGGGATGAACGAAGAATAAGCGCTCACTCCGTGCCCCCAACATGTTGGTCCGTTTATCCCCGTTTTTAAGCGAGACAACAAAGTCAGCCGCGGTCCGAATGCAAGGCCTAACATCGTTATTTTACGTCCTTTTAAGTTAAACAGGCTTCCGGGAAAATTGGGTAGCCCTCATCTAACTTCAAAGAAAACAGCTTGACTTCCAGTTCCAAGGTAAATATTTGGGTTTTCATGGCATCGGTCACACTCAAAAGGACAATCTATGAACCCTCAGAAATACTGGCTCATGGCGGTGAGCCATGCCTCATGAATGTCTAGACTTCAGAAACATGCAACGACTTTTAAAGGGGCACTGAAGTCATTTCTGAAGAAGGTCATTTTTGATCTTATATTGTTTAAAATGTGTTAGTTCCCACATGTACCAAGTCCTATATTACAAAACCGCCTATTCATCTCAGAGCAAAAGAAAAACATGTGGACTCTTTTTTTCTCGCGGACTACATTGTGTGGACTAATCAAAGCCCTACAATACGCGCAGATTGCGCATGATTTTATTATAACTCGTTTCGAAGAGAGTCTGATAGGTACACATTCGGATAGGACTCCTCTTTTTCTCGATGGGCGAAGCCATCGCTTGCAACTTGCCGACAAGCGCCCTTCGTCGACCACTTCACTCGGAAGAAAATTATTTCCCAAAAAGGGTTTGTAGCGATCTTTGAACACGCTTTTGACGAGGAAATAAGCTACGCACGGTTGAGGTTTCGAGTTTGTTGGGATGCTTAAAGCGTCTAGATTGAGTTGTCACCACAAAAGGACGATTTCAGGATTGACTTCAGTGCCCCTTTTAGAGTCATTTAGGAGTTGTCGGTCGGTTACTTCGACTTAGTCAAGTAGGTGTTCGAACCAAGCAATAAGAGCTAAGGTAAATCACAAAAAAAAATGTGAGCAAAACATTTACGAAAGCGTAGCTCTGAAACAACAAAGGGATTTTTTTTCTAAATATTGTTTCTTACTTTAGGGGAATATTTTCATGGGCGGAAACATTTAAGATAAATGCAAGCTTAAGTAAATCAATCAATTAATAACCAACACCTGAGATTTGATCAGATCGTAGTGTGGACTCCGGTCAGACATAAAACAAGGTATAGGACAGTACTTGCGTTAAATTGCGCCATCAACCAGATTCGCGTCAAACGTCACATAAAAATGTTATTGACGCAGTGCACTTTAAGACATACCCCCCCCCCCCCCCCCTCAATGTCTTTCGTTCACGTATAAAGACCCGCAATAATAAGAATTCATTCGAGACATCAGCGGGATAAAACTGTGATGATAATAATAATAATAAAAGGTTGCCTGGACAGCATGAGTCTTTTGCGGCTGGCGTACGGCAGTACGGCGGCTGTGGTATAGGCCGACGTCGAGCGCCCGTCCCTAAAAGGAGAAGGGAAAAGATCGGGAAGGTCGATCCCTGACTATTAATCTCTACTGCTCCGGCAGCTCTCCCTTACGATGAACCACAGGGGACGCTTTGAGCCATCGGAGAAAATCCAATGCCGCGTTAGTGTCACATGACCTTTGGGAGCTGCGCAGCGAAACGCAGGGCTCGTAGTCACGTGACAATTTTGCGGCGCGGGATTCGATGGGATGACTCGTATAGCGTCCTCCGGTGTTCATCGTAAGGGGAAACGGAGTACAGCAGGAGCGGAAAGTCTACTCAGCGGCGCGATATTCTCGACGTGATCTTTCTTTCGCGTCCCACTTCCCCAAATTGCGAGAGGGACGAGAAAATCGTCGGAGAGGGTGTGGGAGAAAAAAACTGGGAAAGGATCGGAGGGATATTGGGGAACTATGGAGCAGGACTCTCCCATGGCGTTCTAGAAAAGAGTGTCGTATTTGTTGTGTGTTCTTTTCGTTATAAGATGGCTGTAAAGAGCGAGAAGGTGAAAAAGAATCTTAGGTGTTTCAGGAATTTGTACTTAGTAATTTCAAATTGTATTGTATTTATAAAGGTGGAGTATTATGAAGCAAAAATAAATTAAAAACTATAAGGTGGTGTAGTGATATATGCCGTCAATAGAAAACTATCATTCTCACGGAACTGAAATATCTGAAGGTAATGCGAATAATCCAAAGGTACAAGCGAGCTGAACAAGAATTACGATAATAATCCCTAGAGAACGGGAACAAGGGACAAATCTCCACATGCAACTAGATGACTGGTGTGGCGACTGAAAAACTCCGCCTGGTCCTGGTATCGCACCAGGGACCTCTCTAATTCAAGTGGAGTGCTCTACCAACTGAGCTAACCAGGAGTTAGACGTCAGTCGAGCAAATGGGTTTTATTAGCTGCCACCAGTCTAACACCAACAAGGGTGAACGGCCTGCATTTTATGGTTATGATGATAATGCAAATGACGCAAAGGTGCAGGAGCTAATAAAGCCCGTTTGCTCTACTGGCGTTTAACTCCTGGTTAGCTCAGTTGGTTAAGCAATGCACTGGAAATGGAGAGGTCCCTGGTTCAATGCCAGGACCAGGCGAACTTTTTCAGTCGCGCACCAGTCATCTAGCCGTGTTTGGAGATTTGTGTTCGTAGTAATTGTCCCCCATGTTTCTTTTCTCCAGGAATAATTATCGTCATTCTTATTCAGCTCGCTTGCACCTTCGCATTATTTGCATTTAGCATTATAACCTTAAAATGCAGGCCGTTCACTCTTGTTGGTGTTAGACTGGTGGCAGCTGATTCGACTTCCGGCTGCCGAGCAGATCGAACATACTTATCATGAGCTCCGTCGGAGTGGTATCAGCGGCCCTTTCTGGCAGCGGCAGTAGGAACGCTGACTCTGCATCGCAGGACTACGAAGTGTTATTGCCTACGCTGCCTTCTGGCTCGCCTGTCAAGAACACGATTCTTTTACATACCGACGCGCGTGCCCGGCCCTACCGCCTGGAACATTTCCGAGACGCATTGGCCCTGCGCGGCACTTCTCCCTGAGGTGCTCGCCTTGGGGGCGTACCAGTACAACCACGTGTGGGCTGTTACCTTCAGGAGTGCCGAGGGCAAGAAGAACTTGCTCGCAGCCGACGGCTTCACAGACAGGCAAGGCCGCTGCGTCGTGGTGGACCCAAACAACCAGGACACGCGGCTCAAGTTCTACTGACTGCTGCACCACGCTTAAGATGAAGAAGTGCGTGTGGCCCTGGCACCCTTCGGGGCGGTGACGGGAGTCACCAGAGACAAGTGGGACGTCCCAGGCTGCATGAACATAGGGTCGACGACGCGCTCGGTGACCCTCAAGCTGTCAGCCGGTGTCACGGTGGCGGACATCCGCCGCCAGCTGCGCATCGCTGGTGACCCGGTGCTGGTGGTGGTGCCGGGCAGGGCGCAGCTTTGCCTTCGGTGCAAGGACACGGGCCATATACGCTGGGAGTGCAGAGTGCCACGCTGTGCGCTCTGCAAACGCTTCAACCGCAGTGAGAGCCAGTGCGTTCGCACTTACGCGGGCGTCGCAGGGCCCGTGAGGAGCGACGATACTTCGGAGCACCTCATGGACGTGGCTGATGCCGAGCAAGCTGCCAGCTGAGGAGCGAGTCAGCTACCAGAGCAGGCAACAGCACTCCTCGGACCTTTAGGGAGCAGTGGCGACAGTCAAAGCGACGATGACAAAGGTAGGCTACCTGCGGGGACGTCGGCGGGTGGTGCATCGAGTGCGGAAAACGCCGGCATGGCGGAGTCTTCAGCTGTCGAGACGCCGCATGCTGACAGGGCGGAACCTAAGGACGTCGAGATGGAGGTTACCACGGCCCCGGTTCCCAAGTGGGAGGCCCGTGAACTTAGTGAAGAAGCTAGCCAGAACTCCGGAGCTGCTGCCCCCGATGAGCTGCCCCCCAAGGCGCCTCTGACGCGGCGGTCAAGTTGGAGACCTAAGCCCAACATACCACCGGACCGAAGGCTGACGGTGACGCCGTTCTCGCAGTAATGAGGGCTCACACTCTGCAAGGCACTTGGAACTCCAGAGGAACGAAAACTCGACTTGGCCGAGAAGGAGACCTCCTGAAGCGCCTCGGATTTTTCGGCTGGCGAAAATGGCCGGCCAGCGCTTCTGGACAGTGAGTCCTTCGGCGTCTCCCAACGAGCCGAGGCAAGCACCAAGCAGCTTCGTTCTACTCGCCCAGAAAGGGCAGGTAATCTCGATACAGCCCTACCTGTAGCCACGCTGAATGTGCGGGGCTTGGCGGCCAGGTGGCAGGCAGTACCAGCTTAGCTGCCTTTTTCTGGATAACGACCTTGACGTAGTAGCTGTGTAAGACACAAAGGTAGAGAGCGAAGAGCAAACAAAGCGTATGCCTTTCAGAGCTCGGTATATTGTATGTGTATGCCACTCTGTTGGTAAATCCGGGGGTTTTGCGTTTTTGCGCAGTTCTGTAGGAATTGTGGTAGAGTCTTGTTTTATTGTAAGCAGTGATAGAGTGCTGGCGAGCTGGTAATTAATCGACATCTTGGAAACCCTGAGATGGGGAACGATAAAAAATTCAGATTTTGTTTTGTTTTGTCGTGTTCGTCCGTTTTTTTATCGTTCCCCATTCAGGGTTTCCAAGATGTCGGTTGTTATATGTACGAATTAGTGTTTGATTGTATGCGATCTGTCTTTTTTCTGGTAAGCAACGGCGGATAATGTGTGTCTACGCGCCAAATCAGCAAAATGAGCGTGTTTTTTTTTTCTTTGAAGAAGTTGCTCTTTATTTTAACTCTGATAAACTTATCATCTTTCTGTGGGAGATTTTAACTTTGTGTGCGCGGCAGAAGATAGAGTTCACCAGTTGCCGTTGCGTGAACTGAGTGCGATGTTATTGAATACCTTAGTACGAGAATGTAACTTAGAGGACGTTGGGTGGATTTTGTCGAAATGTAATGTACCCAGTTCACGCATCACCAACGTGCAAGTCACGCCAGGCTTGATAGGGCCCTGGATACGTGCCTGCTGTTAAACATGTTTCTTTCAGGGATCACAGCTTGGTAATGTTCACGCTAGGAACAAAACAAAATAAAACGGCCTTTAACTGGGATCTATGGAAAGCTAATGGTAAACGTTTTGAAAGATGAGGCCTTCGTGAGCGGAGTGAGAGAAAGCACACAAAAACTGCAGGAGGCTGAGACTGGAAGCTTTGGTGAATTGTGGGAGCGATTTAAGGAAGAAGTGAAAATTAATGCGATAGATCGGGCGAGTATTTTGAAAAGGCGAGAAAGGACAAAAGAAATAGAACTGCAATGTCAGCTCCGGTTTTTGTTATTTATGAAGAGCGCTCAACCTGAAGAGTTTACGAAAGAAGTCAGCGGAAGTGAAGAGCCAACTAGAGCTTATCGATACAGATAACTACCAAGGAACGGTGACAAGAGCGCCAGCCGAACGATTGTGGGCGGGAGAAACACCGACTAAGCGCTCACTGCGCGACGAAAAAAGATACGCAATACAAATCGAAATAAAAGAGATTCAACACATGCAACAAGATTACCCGTAAAAAAAATAATTGAGCAAGCTTTCCTCGAATATTACCGAGATCTTTTAGTGCATAATACACGTGTTCAGGGAGGTTTCGAAAAAGAGTCTTTACCATTAATGCCACATTTAAATGAGGAGGTTAAGACCGTCTTCGAAGTGCCGATAAGTCTACTGGAAATAAAAAGAGCGATTGATGATCTAGGCACAGGAAAGTCTCCCGCACCCGATGGCTTGGGGGCAGCTTTTTACACGGCTTTTGAAGAACCTATAGCAACCTGGAATGCTGTTTGGTTTGGCGCCATCTAGCGACTGAAGCAAGAAATATTGGGTACCCCTGGGGTGGTGGCTGCATTGCTCAAACGTGAGCTTTTACTCTGGTGGCGCCGCTTAGCCTAGTGTCTGAAGCAAGAAATACTGGGTATCCCAGGAAGCCGTAATCGCGTAACATGCCAGTACAGCGGAAGCTACGGCCCTGGCGGGCCAGTGGGAACCTGACTGCGTATCACCGGAGCACGCCTCTACTCCAAAGAAGTATCAGGCTTTTCGCTGCGTCATGCTCCAATATGTGTGCGTTGCGCTCGTATACGTCGCACATTTCGAAGCCTTCTGCACGCAATGTGGGGCTTATCGTTCACCCTTTGCCAAGTTACAACGAGACAGGGTATAACCGTGGGCTCTCACTCTGCCGGCGCCGCCTGGCTGTTGCCGGCTGGCTATGGCTGAGGCTCTGCACTGGGTGCTACGAGAGGCGTACGAGGTAAAAGAAACGCCATCATCTTTCCGGAGAGCACACACTATTTTGATTCCCAAGAGTGAAGACCCTGTAAAACAGTTGACGCTTAAGTCCTATCGCCCAATAAGCCTTACCAACGTAGGTTGTAAGATTATTCTGAAAGTTTTGGAAAAAAGAATGCGAAGTATAATAACATCCATTGTTGGGCCTCACCAAACGTGCGGCATTCAAAGGCGCACAATCTTCACCAATATTCACGTGGCCAGAAGTCTTTTATAGTGTGTTGACGCTTTCGGCGGTAAAGTGGCTATGCTGCAACTTGATTTAAAAGGCCTTTGATCGGGTAGCACATGATATACCTTTCTCCATATTGGATCACGTGAATGTAGGCTCCGTTATTTTGGATGGTGTAAAAATGTCCCATGCAAAGTGTTTGACGAGGCTTGTCGTCAATAAGCTAGTAAGTGAAAAGTTTGAAGTGCTGTCCTCGGTCCGGCAGGGATGCCCTTTATCTCCTTCGTTGTTTGCTATTTATCTCGAACCCATTTGTTTAAAGATCCTTCATAGTCAAAGAATACGTGGCTTTAGTCGGGTTTGAATTGAGGTCTTTCTCCTTTCATACGCAAACTACATAGCTGTGTTTTGTGAGGATACAGAAAGTGTTAGCGAGGATGAGAAAGAAACTACCTTGTTTTTGAAGATGACAGGTAGTGCCATCAATTGGAGCAAATGCGTTGAATTCTGGCACGGTTGTTGGGAATCCACACTATTTATTTTAGAAAACATGCACTCTACTGCTTTGCCACCCAAGTACCTTGGCGTGCCACTGGAACATTAGCGTGATGCCGCAGACTATTGGGGTGGTAGTGCAGGCGGAGCATGCTCGGCGAAAGCAGCAAATTGGGGTGGTAGAGATCTTTCAATGTTTGCTCGGTCATTAGTTTGCAACCTATTTATCCTGCATAAGTATGGTATGTGCATCAAGTGCTGTCGTTGTCGATAGTTAATGTTCAGAAGTTGCATAGGGTGTTTGCAGTTTTCGTATGGGGTTCGGGCATGAGAGCGAAGTACTCGCACAAATTTGTTTCGTTCCACGCAAAATGGTGGACTTGGACGTGTTAATTTGTTTTTTCGGCAGATGGTTTCTCGTTTTATTTTTCTTCGGGATAAAAAAAATCTTTGCGAGCTGTTTTGCAGGTCAGTCTGTAATGCATTACCTGAGTTTTTTTTACTAGTACCATTCAACGTGTAAGGCTACGTGGTTTTTTATATGAAGTGGTCAGAGCCTTTCAGTTTTCAAAAAGTACGTTTTTCATTAGAGTATTTAAGTGTTGTCGCACGGAAGCGCTTATGTAAAGATCTGCTTGACACCGTGCTGTTTGACCCTTGTACCTCTCCTTATATTGTGTTGGCCAAGAAAATTTGCTTAAAATACTTAAAAGAATGCCGTTTAGGCAAACTCTAAAGACTTTCTTTTTCCAGCTAGACAGTGACACACTCCCCATTAAGCCCTGGCTTCAGGAGAAAAGGCTTTTGTACCATGGTCAGTCAACTGCCTTCTATGTGGACAACCCGAAACTGTTGAACATATTTTCATAGACTGTTAAGATGCTGTTTTTTTGTGTGTGGGATAATACGTAGAGTACCCTAAAAAAGGACTTGCCAATAACAAATTATGGTATTCGATTTCTTTCTGTAGACAACGAAGGGGCTGTGCCTTACGACATGTTTTTGCTGTTGGGCCTCCACAGCCTATGGAAGACTGGGATGGCTGTACGAAATTCTGATTTAAACCCTCGTCAGCCAAGGAAATATTTAATACAGGGTGTTATTTATGTAAGAAAAGTGTATGAAACTCTGACCGAAAAACCTGAGTGGGTGCCTATTCTGGACAGGCTGGTGTCCATGAAGCCATTTTAAACTATCGACGCAAGCCAGGGACCATCTGGTTGGTCTAGTTTGTTATTGTTATAATAATAATAGGAGTTTATTTTCCAACAAAGTACAGGTTGGAGGGCGGCTTGGAAAAAAAGCTGTTAGCCCAGCTTGACTAGTCCCAAGCCCCCACGACATCACGACATCAGCAGCGGCAAAACAGCGAAAAAAAAAACAGAAAAAAAAAACATTATTTTTACACGAAAGAATCATTTGCACGTATATTAGAAACAAAGTCGAGCTCTATAAGAGGACACTGCCGCAGTGTTTTCGAACGCAAACACATGAAATACACCCACAAGAAAAACATACATTGCATAAAACCACTCTCGTATAAGAAATACAACAAAACATTCAAAAGCATCTTTCAGTCATGGTCGTTCCGGCTAGAGAGCATCATTTCCCGCAGACCGCCCACTGATAAGTTATCAAGTGAATGTGAATGTGTTGAACTGTGTGTTAAAATAAAGGTACTAACGGCAAAAAAATACTAGGGGCAGCTGATAAAAGCCGTTTGCTCTACTGACGTCTAACTCTTGGCAACCTCAGTTGGTCGAGCCCTCCACTGGAAATGAGAGGTCACTGGTTTGGCGCCAAGACCAGGCGAAATTGTTCGGTCGCGCACCAGTTACGTTGCTGTGTTTGGAGATTCGCGTTTGTCCTTTGTCCGCCTTGCTCTTCTTCTCCAGGTAATATTGTCGACAATATCTGAAGCCCGTGAAAGCTTTCTACAATCAGTGATGAAAAACTCGTCCAAGTTCAAACCCTATCCCAGGAACTGAAAAAAAAAAAACACATACACGAAACATTAATCAAAAGTGTAAACATTAATCTATTTACACAGAAAGGGGAGGAAACCTAGGGAAATGAGGGGTGGGAAGCGTGCAGGGAAATAGCCATTTGACTCAAAAAAGATGCTTGCGAGGTTTTTTTTTTTTTTTCAATTTAGAAGCTGAAGTACATTACGGCATTTAGTAATCGCTTTCTGCGTGCTGCAATATTTGCCCACTGGATTGTGGAACGCGTCCTGAGCATGCGGAGGAGCCCTCTTTTGACGAATATTTGAAGCCGCGCATGCGTCCACGGCTCAGTGACTCAGCATTTTGTTTTCTGAGTGGTAAGCTTTGCGAAGGTAGTATGGAGGTACTATACAGAACATCACTAAAATTTATCCATGCAAGCGAAGAAACTATGCGATAATTTGAGTGGTTTGAGAGCAGAATGTGCGGTTGAGGGGAAAACACTTTGACGATAAAATAAGTGATAATGAAAGTGAGATAGAAAATGTTTAATGATAAAGGTCAACCTCATTCCTAAAAGCTAACGTAACTGATTTTGGAGAAAATCGGGAGGCTAGATCACACACCGGAATGTAATCGTGAAATTTGGGGAAAAGACCGTGTCAGCTTAGGGAAGGCAAACAGAAAGTACAAATTCTAAGGGCGGCACTGGGGAGAAAAAATAGAGATATGGGATGGCGAAAACTGGGGAAAAGACCGTGTCAGCTTAGGGAAAGCAAAGGGAAAGTAGGAAGCTTGAGGGCGGGACTGGGGAGGGAAAATGGGGATGAGGGGTGCGTGAAACTCCGGAAAGAGGTTTTATTTCGCCCCTCCCTGGGGATTGTCTTCGAACACGGGTTTGCTGTCGCGGCAATTTCGAGTTCAACGAGCCGTGAGTTCCGTTGAAGAGAACCAAGCCCAACAGTCGTTGTTTTTTTCTTTGGCTGTCTTCGTGGGTTACCCTTAATTTCAGGGTTCATTTCACTCTCCACTTTTAAATCGAAGGCTTATTACTTGAGGGAATTTGTTTTGTTCTTTTTATATGCGTCTGCTGGTAGGTGTTACCGCTGGAGAACAGATTACTCCTTCTTTTGCAAAAAATAAGCCAGTAACAAAACCTTGACCGGACTTTTGTCAGATTGTTGAACGGCGGCAGTGGAGTTTCGTCAGTTTTTACGGCTGTTGAAATCTCATTTTCATCGCTTCGCTTACATTGTGACGATCCCCCGGTCTCCCTTGACATCGCAGATTCTTTTTTTTTCTTTTCTTTGCTTCTTGGTTTTGATTTTAAACAATGGGTTAACGAGCAAGCGCGCAGTCTTATACCCTTTATAACGGCAAGAATGCAGCCAAGATGGACAACAATTTCGCTGATGCTGGAATAAAGTTGTCCAAGATTTCATATATTGGCAGTTCTCGTAAAATATTCCGTAACTACCTCTTCGATGTGTCCTTAAAGACTCGAGTAGTATCAAATAGAAATAACCATCTAAACATTTGCACAAAGCCCGTACATCATAAGCCAAATAAAAGTATTCTTGCATTCTTACGCTTGAAATATTGAAAAATTCGGTCCTCAATTAAGGTTAGTAACGATAATCTTACAGTCGTAATTTTTAACATTCTGGTATGACTATTCTGGTACGACGCGCACGATGTTGGGGATGAAATTAGTTCGAATGGAGCGTCAAGTTACACGGCGTCTTGACTTTTGACAAAAAAAAAGTCTAAATAATAAACATTCACCGCAACTGACAGCTCTAGAGAAATCAAGTACGAAATGTTTACGCTCCCCATTTGCTTTGAACAGCTATTGTAGTAAGCTCGTTCGATTCGACCGCACCATTTGCACCGGTGCAGCAACGTGTAGGGCGGTGAACTTCCGGTCGTATCTCCATACATATTCCAAGAGTACACTGCACTACAGTCACCTGCACAGGTGCGAGAGCTGCAGGTAAATCAAACGGGCCTACTCATCTTCAGTGTATCTGGAGTGGGTGCATGGCTCCGCTGTGAGACGCGCGTGTACGAATGCTACACAGCATAAATGCAATGCCCCCATAATAAAAAGAAAACAAATTACACTGGACGTTTATTGTCTACCCAAATGTAGCCCTCAAAGCTGCGAACCAGATGCCAGAGTTTCACCACTAACCCTTATCTTATTCAAAAGTTATAAATCATTTTCTGCAATTTTCATCGGGAAAATGGCGGCCGACCGATCTCTCGGATACTTGGAGCTCTATAGGCCTGTTTCTCTCGGCCAGGGGGCGCTGTAGCGTTCACGAGACGCGACCACAAAAAAAGCGCTTCCGATAGCGTCCGCGAGACGCGACCATTTAATGGTGACGTGAAGCGGCGTCCTAGTACAGTGTACTAGAATTCTTGGGTAGTGTTGGGACCGGAGCGGCTCGGCAATGGGAGCTCGTGAGCGCGCGTGTATTGACAGTTCGTGGCGGCGCTGTAGTCGAGTTACCCGGAAAAAATCGCGCAGCCCGCTTTTTTTTGTCTTTTTACTTCGAGCGGCGCACGTGTCGGTACCACGATTTTATACACTCCGTTTCACCTTATGTTGTACCGGAGCGAAGGCTAGAAGCGCGAGCTCATAGCGTTGGCAGCTGCCCTTGGTGCACGAGAGCTCGTGCCGCCGAGATGTGCCCGAGAGCAAGGAGCTCGCGCTTGTAGCTTTCCCTGCGGTACGACACAAGGTGAAACCATGTGTTTTTCACTTCGAGCGGTGCGCGTGTTGGGACCACGATTTCATAGTTCCGTGTGTTCTATCGTAATATACTTTGAATCTTGTGTTCTGATTTTGCGGATGGTGAACGCGTAAAGGCTGAACTCCATGGGACGAATATGCTGCGAATAACCGACGAATTTTGGCCGACGGCTTTTGCTCTGCGCGTGGAATCAACACAGTGGCTGCTACGTCGCGCGCAAAACGAGCGTGCCGTCGGGCGGCGTTCGCCTGTTATTCGTCACATAATTCGTTCCATGGAGTTCAGCCTTAAAGGGCCTCTGACACGCCAAAAAAAAAAAAATTTTTTTTTCACGCTAAACGTTGCAATGGCATATCAGGACATTACAAAAAAATTGTTTCACTATAGAGTTGCGTAGTTTTTTTTATAAAAAATAGAAATACGAGGCCCAATTCAAAGTTACCGCCGTGCACTGTGACGTAACAGTGTACCGCAAGGTGTCGGGGCGGTCAGAAAGGAGGCATCGAGCTACGTCACTTAAAGTGGGTTAACCGGAAGTCGCGTGAGTTTCACTCCTCGTGCTGTCCGCGACCGTGCCTGAGACTTTTTTTCTTTTTATTATTCTACTCTTCGTACGAGCGATCGTAGAAAACGAAGTTTCAATTCCACTAGCTCTTTATCCCTGCACCGTTGGTTAGTTTGCGTGCTGTAAAATTTGAGGACGAAGAGTCAGTGGATCGACGTGATGGAAGTCAATGATGAAAGCGTTGCGAGTACAAGCCAGTGTACGAGTGCATGCCGTCAGTCCGATAATACAGGGCTATACTGGGCGCAAAACAAGCTATCAAGTTTTGAAAAAAAAAATTAGAACGCTCGCAGAAATTAGGATTGCTAGCATACGACACGCCCGATCGCATTGCTGAAGGTTGAGACACCGAGGTCGTTGAATCATCGGATACTCTCCAGGCTGTAGATGCCTGCCGTCTAAAGAATACGAACTGGTGAGTGTACCAAGTACAAGTAAACGTCGAGCACAAAGTACGTATTTTGTCTAGAGCATGAGTAGAACTTGTTTACTGGGTGCTCATGCGGCCGATGTATGTCTCTCAGAAATGCATGCAGTGTGATCTCTTCTTCAGTTGCTGAAATACCGGGACAGTCCCTCACACAGCACCTTCTAGGCATTGTAGTTGATCACGTCAATTCACTGACTTCTCTTCTCCTATTTTTACAGCAACATTAAGTGATGAAAAGCAAATAAAAGAAACCTTGTCTGCTTGGATCGCTCGTGGAGGTGCGGAGAATAAAAAAAATATTAAAAAAATATTACACGCGCTCGCGGTAAGCACGAGGAGGGATACAACTCACGTGACTTCCGGCGATGCCTCCCTTCTGACCGCCCCGACACCTTGCGGTACACTGTTACGTCACAGTGCACGGCGGGAACTTTGAATTGGGCCTCGTATTTCTATTTTTTATAAAAAAAACTACGCAACTCTATAGTGAAACAATTTTTTTTGTAATGTCCTGATATGCCATTGCAACGTTTAGCATGAAAAAAAAAATATTTTTTTTTTTTGGCGTGTCAGAGGCCCTTTAAGGGTAGTGCCGAAATGCCGTCGGCGAAACAGCGACAAAACTCTTGCTCTGCACCTGGTTGCAAAACGGGCCTCATCCGAGTGAAAGGAGTGAAAACGGCGTCCCTTTTCGGCGTTCCAAAAGACAGAGCCAAAAGAAATCTTTGGGAGAAGAATCTGCAGCGATCGGACAAGCGTCTTGAACAAACAAGCGCTGTCTGCGAGCTTTTAAGTTGGTTGTTTTAAAACTCGCAGAGTTTTAAAACAACCAACTTAAAAGCTTCTTACTGCCATAATCAAAAAGAAGAAATGGCTACGTCCCAGGCATGTCCAATGTTGTGAGTTCATGCTTATGCAGGATATTTTTTTATTCATAACAGAACTTTACAGAATTAATTAAAAGGAGGTAGTATATAGATACGTGTATGTCGTCTGGACTGTACATCCGTAGATCTCGGAGGACCCTACATGGGTGAATAACCGTTGCAATATTTTGATTACTTAGCCGAATATGGTAATTACCTTTTTAATGAACGGTTTAATGGGCCATGTAGCAATTGCAGCTTTAAAGGGAGCCATTATTAAAGGCCAACCCAATTCAGAAAGTTCGCGAACAAACAACGAGCTTTGAGATATTCATCGCTAAAAGTTTGCCTTTCTTCGCTTAATTAAAAAACCGCGCGCTGAAAGCGAGAATGAGGTTGTGCTGATATTGATGCGTAGAAACATGACACAGTAGTTTCTGTCTCCTTGTCACTAACTCGACAGCGTGTCTTCGGTGGACTCGCCGGCGCCACACATCAAGATGACTAAGTCACAAATCTACCTATTATTTTCATAACGCGGTTTCTGAATCAAGCGAAGAAAGGAAAACTTTTACGATAAATTTCGCCAACCTCGTTGCCTTTTCGCGAATTGTCGAAATTCTGTTTGCCCTTAACAATGACTCCCTTTAAAACTGCAATTGCCCCATGGCCAATTAAGCCGTAAATAAACAAGTTAACTAACAGATTTTGGTTAATTGTTAAACATTGCAACGGTTATTCACCCATTTATTGTCCACCGAGCCCTACAGATATAACGAAACACGGCATCCACATATCTGCCCCATCCTTTTTTTGTAAAATATGTAAAGTTCTGTAAAAAATAAAACAAAAATACCCTGTATGTCTGCGTGCACCAGATATGCCCCCTGTGGAACGATGGGTCTTTCCCTTCGAATACCCAGCTCAGGCGAGACTTACCTGGTTGTCAGAAAGCAGCTGTCGGTTAAATGTATTGTTATGAGCGTGTGGGTTTCAGATGGTTTACCCTCAAGAGGATAATGCGCTGCATATTGTAACCAGGTATGCGCTGCACATTGCAACCATTATTTCAATGCCGTGCTGTAAACTATTACAACTTTTTCCTTGCCCGATCTACAAATGCTCATGTTTTCTGCTCAAAATGATGTGAAATAGTTGCTTGTTTTCTTTGAATGTTATAAAGCATTATTTGTTCAGCCCACGTTGTCTCAGTTTTGGGACTTAAGTTCCATGTTAAAACGCGTGATAAAAATTGTCACGGCTTATAAGCCATTTCTTACAAGTGAACGTCGGGTCGTCCTCGGATGGACATGGCAGTCATGAAGAAATAAAAGATTCTCACCCCTTTACGACCGTCGCTTGGGTGGTTGGTCGCATAAATGAACACAAGAATGAGTAACAAGTGAAGCGAGCTGATTAAGGTCAAGAAAAAGAAGACGGGCAGTAAAGAAGACGGAGAGGTTAACCTGGGGTATTAAAACCATACTAAAACAACCTCGGATTTTAGTATGTGCCGTTTCGTTCCATTATAAAATAAGATAAAAAAAAAAAAAAAAAAAAAAACTGCTTCCGAGTTTTAGATATTCCTTTCAAATATTTAATGTTCGGCCTTTGCGACCAAGGAAATGGGCATTTTATTTAAAATGCTCACCATCCGACAAACCGAAAGTCGCAGCTAATTCTACGCTGAAACAACTTGCAACCCGCTTCTTTAAAGTCGCAATTGTTTTTATGTAAAGGAAGGGTAATGTAGCTTGTGTACCGTCCAATACATTGAAGCATCATGTTGCTAACGATCGTGCCGCAGCGTAATTGATGCCGCGGTACGACCGCTGGCAGGTCGTAGCTCGATCAGAAATCCTATGTGCACTCCACCAAAGCGGCACCAAAGATTCATATTTTCGCGCGTGCAGCCACGCATGCGCACACCTTCCGGATAATGCGCCGGTGTCGACACCTGTCGCGATCAATACCACGTGCTTCAGGCGAGCCCCTCCGGTCCCAACACTACCCAAGTATTCTAGTACACTGTAGTCCTAGTGTTCCATCATGTACCCTCCACGGGCGTAAACTAGCGTCTGTAAGCTTCCTTCGGTGTCCGCTCATGGTTCACGCGTTTGAAAGGACGCAACGTTACGCACAGTGGAAACGCGACCTAAAAATATCCGATGTTTCTCGCCAGGGGCGCCGTTCAACACTTGAGAGCTACAGGTCTATAGAGATCCACGTATCCGAGTGATTCCGCATAGTCAAAATTGTCAGCGCTGAGACGCTTCTCTTTCAACTGAAGAGGCGAGAGTCGCGTCCGAGCCACCGCCAGCAAGCGAAAAAACGCGCTTGGCATCCGAGCGGTCGTCTGACACATACAGTTATTATAATGTACGCTAGAGGTTCAACTGGCGCTAGTGTGCTGACGCAAATTGAAGCAGACAGCAACCAGTCGAAAATGGACTTCCGGTAATGCATTTCTATGGGAAAAAGAGAGTGCATTTTCTCCCTGCGCTTGATCATAGGAGCAAATATCCCAAATAATTCGTACGTAAGCGAATTATTTGGGATATTTAAAGCGATGAATTCTTTCGAATTCATCGCTTTAAAAACGGTGCTAAAACGGCTTCGTACGTGCATTTATGTGCACTCTCGGACACTGCTAGCGCGAACGCGGCGTCGGCGATTTCCAGCATGGGGGATATACAATATACATGCCAAACGAACGAAGGACATCTGGAAAATCAAGAGGGACGGCAAGAACTACGCAGTAACACTGGATCAGTAACTCGCAGTGCATGTACGATCAAAATAAATTGAAGGAATCTATTCCGATTTTAAATAAGTAAGTACCGCTTCATTCTTTCTGCCCTAAGCGAAGCTGCTTGTTCTACGTTCAAAATCTCACCCGCGCGCTCGATATGTTTGAGAACAAGTGCGCGATAAAAGCTGCCCGGCAGAGAAAACAATAAGAAGAGACACCTTTCACAGCCCGCGGACTTTATTCTCTACGTTTTGAAGATTTTTATCCGCTCATGCACGACGGGATCATTTTCATATAATGACAGGACTGGCATATTATCAACATACAAGCGTCACCGGAATGCTGGCGAGCCTTGAACACACTCTATATTCGTTTTGATTGTAATTTTGCTTTGAATCGTCGCTTGTTTTTACACACCTGCTGCGGAACACACGTTTGGGACTGAAATGTAGCGAAGTTAAATATCGTTCACTGATGAAGAAAAATGCGCTAACTAAAGCAATTACACTTTTAAAGTGTTAGTCAAGGTAAGTACATGCTATTCGGTACGACCCAAATTACCAAAGTGTTCCGTGTTATTTTCCGGCGAAGAGACGAAATGCACGCGCGTTTTTCCATAGGAATGCACAGTAGCACCGCAAAAGCAGACTGGTTGCTGTCTGCTTCAATTTGCGTCACGGAAGTCGCATAGACACTAGCGCCAGTTGAACCTCTAGCGTACATTATAATAACTCTATGGTCTGACATGTCGGCGTCGGGAGACGCCGACTCTGCGGACGACTCTTGTGACGTCGTTGTCGTCCAAGCCTCTGGCGAAGAGGACCGATGTCCGTGGCCTGGAGTCACGTCGCCTGCCTCAGCGATGAAAAGGAGGTCGAAATCAGGCGGAACTTTCAAACCACCATAAGAAATATGCAAACCTGAAAAAGTACTACGCAAATCTTCGCCTAAAGTGTGATGCAATGGAGGAAGAACTGAAGAAATGCCAGGAACGGTTAACACACTGCGAACAGTATTCTAGGAACGGAAGCATTGAGATAAAGGGAGTCGAAAAGCGCAATCAGCAAAACCTTTACGATATGCTTGATAAACTGGGGGGTGCGATCGGCGAGCCGATCACGTGTGCTGATATTGCCGCACGTCATCGCGTACCGACTCGAGACGCCGAAAAGACTAACATCATTGTGCAGTTTATAAACCGAAAGAAACGTGACGCGGTGCTCCAAAAAGCAAAAAAGAAACGCCTTATAAACCCACACTTAGGCATTCCTTCGCAAGCACCCATCTTTGTGAAAGAACATCTTTGCGCAACGCTCAAACGAATCCTTGGAATGGCGGTAACAAAGAAGCGGCAATCCAATTAGAAATTTGTCTGGGTACAAAATGGCAAAATTCTCGCTCATAAAGCTGAACAAGCACCTGTCATCACCATCGCTAGCGAAACTGACCTTGTTAAGATTAGTTAACGTAATCAGTGCCTCTGTGGCATATTATTATTTTGTTCTGTTTTTTTTTTTCCTTGATGGATTACGTGGAATATGTGTTGCCTAGCGAAATTAGTAAGCACCTTACACACCCATCTACTACAACGGTCTTTCACTTGAATGCACGGTCTATAAAAAATAAATTTGATCAACTTTTTTCACTTTTCGATGAAATTCAGACATCATTTGATACTATTATGTTTACTAAAGCATGGTATCAGCAAGACGCTGATATGCTTCATTTAGATGGTTACGAACATTACTTCTTACGTCGTAGTAATAAGCGTGGTGGTGGTGTGTCAATTTACCTCAAACATAACAGTCATGAGGAGCTACTGGATAGTTATTCGAAAGTCACAAGCAACTACAAGATATTAACAATAAGACAAGGAAAAAATATATTTTCTGTTTTATATCGCCCGCCAGCGGCAAACTTTGAAAAATTTGTTGCCTTTTTTTAGCAATTCTTAGAATTTGTGTCAGTAAATAAGTATAATTTAATTCTGGAGGGTGACTTTAACGTCAATATACTTGAAAATTCGGTTCAAACTTTACTACTCATGGCTACATTAAACTCCGCCGGATTTAGAAATGTCATCACGTCTCCAACTAGAGTAACCCTATCTACTTGTAATTCCATCGACCTTTTTACCACTAATGTTAACACAGACGTTAAAGTTGCTGGCACAGTAAGTTGTGAAATCAATGACAGTTTGTTTCTAAAACCTACAGATGAAACAGAAATATTTAATACTTTTATTGGACTAAAAATAGTAAGAGCTGTGATATCGATGATTTACAGATAAAACCTATTAAATTTGTCATAGATATAATCTCACCATGCTTGAACATTATATTCAATTTGTCTCTAACTTCTGGTAAGTTTCCTCAAAATATGAAACTAGCTAAAATCTCAGTTATTTTGAAATGAGGGGATAAAAACATGTTGAGTAATTATAGACCAATTTCTATTCTTCCCATTTTCTCCAAGGGGCTAGAAAAAATTATATTTAAACGTATCGAACATTTTTTCGTAAAACATTCTATACAAACAGAGGTTCGGGTTTGACTTTCAAAAAGGTAAATCCACTGAATCGGCATTGTTACTACAGAAAGAAATTATACTTGGAAATATTGAAAAATGACTGCTCACACTTGTTGTTTTTATCGAATATAGTAAAGCTTTTGATTGCCTTAATCACACAACGCTACTTTCAAAGCTTTATAAATATGGGGTTCGCGGCATATCATTCGAATGGCTTAAATCATACCTAGAGAATCGCCAGCAAAGTGTGACTATTGACGGCCAGCGCTCACCGTTCTTGAACATTGTTTGTGGCGTCCCACAGGGCAGTATCCTGGGACCTTTATTATTTAATGCTTATATAAACGATGTAGTAAACATTACTGATCAAGCTCAATTTATAATTTATGCAGATGACACGAGTCTCCGTTTTTCCGGTAATGATATTGATTAGCTTAAAAGAAGGGCAAATTTCGTTTTAGAATTTTTTTTATTCTGTTGGTCAGATGTCAATGGATTAAAAATTAACACATTAAAGTCAAAAGAGATTCTATTTAGACCCGTTAATAAATTAGTAAATATTACAAATCTCCTAGTGATTGGAAACGCATCAATTGAAATAGTACCTCAACACAAAACTTTTGGCGTGTACTTCTCTGAACATATGATATGGAATTACCACATTGAATATTTAACAAAAAAACTTTCTCAAGTATTGGGTGCAGTTGCTAGGTGCCGAAGTGTTTTTTGCCGGTCAACATTAAACTAAAAATATACTACGCCTTATTCAATTCCCATTTGAATTACTGTCGCTTGGTATGGGGAACAACTACAAAGACAAACCTGAATAACATTCTATTACTTCAAAAAAATATATTGCGTTTTATTGCGGATGTTTCGTATAACTATCATACTGAATCCTTATTTCATAAATATAAAGTAATTCGTGTAGAACACTTCTATGAGTTCCGCCTACTTCATTTAATCCGCTTCTCATCTTCTACGTTTGTGAATTTTTTATATCGCACTTCCGAACTAACTTTACATAAAAGCACTATCAATGCGCGTTCCCCATAGAAATGGTTGGTCCCTCGTAATCGTACAAACTATAATCTTCAATCACTTTACTACAACATTCCAATATTCTTAAATAAATGGTATCTTCATAGTAGCAATGTTTTCACTGTTCATAAAAATAAACTTCGCGCTTACTTTGCTTAAAACAATAAGAAATTATTATTTTTTTAATTTGCATGTTGGCTTGACGTTGTGGCGTGAAAAATGTATTAATGTGTAATATCAAACTTTACAGACTGAAATATAATACTCTCGTGACGTTGCTGCTGTCGTTTGTTACGGGACCCCAGACCCCGTCAAGCTGCTTATAAAGCCACTTTTTGTCTGGAGGTCCCTCTAGTGTATACCTGGAAAAATAAAGCTTGAATTGAATTGAATTGAATTGAATTGAAATCGTCGCTCAGATCGTCCACGTCAGTGCTGCGAGATCCGAGGGTGGCGGCCGCGTTCGACGAAGCGTCCGAGGTTTGGCTGTCGGGGGTAGCGGCCATGTTCGATGGAACGCGCGAGGTTTGGCTGCCGGGGATGGCGGCCGCGTTCCATAGGCCTCCTGCGCTGAAGCTTTGAACACACTGTAGCGCCCTCATTTTGGGTAGTACAAGCTCACCTGATTGAGCCTCGCACTACTAATGGCACGTTGGTTGGGCTTTTTTAATTCTGTCTGGTGCTGAAAAACGAAAATACACCTTTGGACGCCAGAAATCGGCCAGACTCAACGCCGCAAGACAATCAAAAGTGCCAAATTCATGACACCACCACTAGGGTACGCGTCTCTTATCTTTGGGTGGTGACGTAAAAACACCTGTGTCGCGACGCTTTCATTTTTCTGTCATGTCTACTTTGGAACGCGTGAAACGGCATCTTTTGGCTCACGCTCTTAGCGTCTTAGCTTTGACGACGTTCGAATTTTTGTTGTTTCTTTGTATTTTCATCGTGATTTCGCGCTCCGCACCAGAGCAGGCACGCTCCTGCATGCGTAACAGTTTGAGACGCTAAAGTTTGTACTACCCAAAACAAGGCCTAACAAGTCCCTTTTCGCAGCACCCCCTGGGCAACGCAGGCGGCCCATGGAATGTCCGAGGTTTGGCCGTCCGTATAGGGTGGCCGCGTTCGACGGCACGCCCGAAGCTTGGCTGTCGGAAACTCCGGCATTCGACGAAGTGTCGGAGTCCGAGACAACAGGGGGAGGTGGTGGAGTCCGCTGGCGAATGGACGGGTCCAAGTCGTCACCGGAATTCTCGGGGGCTAGGAGGGCGACGGGGGCAACACCTCGCTGCGGGCGGTCGTGGGCGGGTCTTCCTGGGTTGTTGGGCGGCGACAACGGCGTAGGACGTAATCATGGACGCAGTCCGTGGTCGCGTGGCCGTGGCCGCACCGCTGGCAAGGGGCCGTGCAACCTGCCGTCGCATGCCCCAAAACGCCGCATCGGTCGCAACGTGGGGTGTTGGACGGGGGTCCGATGTGGCCCTCCATCCCGCAACGACTGCAAACGCGGCGCAGTCTGTGGTGGTCGACCATCACTCGGGGTCCCTGGATGTGGACCAAGTTGGGGACCGGCTTCGACATCTCCATCTTGACCACCCGCGTGTCGGTCCTGACGTCCGCGCGGTCTCGAAACGTGGCGTGGTTGATCGCCTTCCCCCTGCCGTTCTGAGCGAGGACTTGCACCAGTCCCTCCTCCTCCGACACATACGGGTGAAGGGGGTACACAGACAAAAACACAACGCAGGCTGCCACTGGCTCCAGAAGGACTTCCACGTTACCAAGCAACAAGAACCCTCGCGCTACAAGTCGTTGAGCGGCGGCCATGGTGCTGACCGCCGCCATGAACCTTGCTCCACCGTGGTGTTACAGGTACGATAGGCCATCCCCGCCGGCAACGGCTCGAACGCTGTCTATGATGGCATCCAACGGAGTGTCTACCGAAACATTGAACGAGAAGCAGTGTGCCTTCGTGGGCCTCGACACGGCGGAGGCTTTAAACCCCGAGGACCACACATAAGTCGTGGTCCCTGGGCGCGCGTTAAACTGGACAGACGCTTCACACGAACGAGCGACCGCGACCGGTTACCATGGCAATCGTCATTTCGGTTCATTCAAATCTTCGAAGCTTCAAAAGGGTAGTTCTGAAAGAGTCGCGCCAATATAACTATGGAGCATCATCGTTCTGAAAGCGTTCCTCGCCAATATAAGCGTCTTTGGTAACGTGCATGCAATTTACTTATCCATCTTGCTTATCTCCACAGATCTCTTACAGTGGTATTGTCTTACTCGAATATTTCAAGAGAGGAAAGTAATATTTCAATGCCTCCAGGCACCGACGCCACATGTTGTGGCGGTACGTATATTTACGCTTGTTATGCCGGTGTGTGGATAGCATTGTCTCGGTAAACAAGAAACGTCTCTATGAAGCTACCGGTCACCAGCGAATTCAGATCGGCACACCAAGAATAGAGAGGTCAACGAGAAACTGCTCATTCCATGAACAAAAATGGCGACCATACGGGGAGCTTGGCGATATAATAATAATAATAATGATAACTTTATTTTCCAGATGAATTGGAGGGACAGAAGGAAAAAAAGCCTCCAGTGGAGGCTTGACGAGCCCGAAGCCCCATGCGGTGACAGGAGCGTCCGTAAAAGTATAGAGACCCAAAATATGGAGCTCCCGAACAAGGCTGGAGCGAAAGGCGGGCCCTGCAAAACTCCAAAAAAACATTACTCATACAAGGATATCTCTAACGGATGACCGTATTTTCAAAAAAGAAGTGCGTGATTGAACACAGCCGACGAGGCCGACGAGACATGCGACGAGAGGATTCTCATTCCCTCTCTTTTTCGCTTCGTCCCATCGAGCAACAGCTTGTGAACCGACGCAAGGAGGAGAGAAAAGAGTCCGCTTCCCCTCATTCTCAACTGTTCCCGGAGAGTCGTGACGTCATAGTCCACGCTTGATCGCGCCCTTCCTTTCCGAAAGTACCGCCATTCATTTGAGATATTGCTGTATGAGTGATGTTTTGGAGTTCGTGGCGTCCCGTTCAACGCTTCTGATTCCTCATTTTTCAAAATCTATAGTTTGGTTCAGCGCCTCTTAAAGGGGTCATGAAACGATATAGAATTGCAATGTTCATGCATTTACAGAGGCGTATAGGCGTCCTAGTCTGGCGCAAGTATACTCACACGGACCGCCACTGATTCAGAAGCTTCTTCGTCGCGTTAAACTTGCGAGGATAAAAGGGAACTTTTCATTTCAGTCTTTCCTTCGCGAAGCTTGATCATTTAATTGTGGGGTCGAAAACACCCGTCTAACGGCAGTCGAGCGCGGCTCATGAATTGGACACGAGAACTGCGTGAGCACTTGACTTTGGCTCGTAACAATCAATGCCTCGGTGGACACTCGGGTAGTGGCTCGTGCCCAATCAATGCGGTGATGGGAATAGCCGAACTTTAACAGTGTCTGGAGCTGAGCACGCGTTTTCTACTTTGGCGACCCTATAGTGCGTGGCTATGATTAACGTTGGCGGTATTGGATAAGCAACAGGCCACGTGGCCGCTTGTTCTGCCTCCAAGTTGAGGGGATGAACGACGCGCATATTTCTCGAATTTATTTGCAGTCTTCCATTGCCTAGGAAGAAAACAAAAACCAAGGCAGTTTTATTCGGTTAATAACGTTAGGAAGTGATTCGGAGTAGAATTTAACTAAAGTAGAAAAATCGTTTCATGGCACCTTTAAACCAACATCGTCACAGTTGACACTCTGATATTGCGCTTATTGCCATTAATGAAAGAGAAACTAATATAAATGAAAACGTCACTGTGAGCGTCTGGTCGGCCCATCGCGAATTGCAACGATTGCGACGCTTTTGGTCGAGCACTTCGCTAATACAGTGCATATTCAATATATTCTGAGGATGTAGCTCTTCGACTTTACAGCGCCAAAAAAATGAAAGTGTGGACATTTTGTTTTCTAACTTTAATATACACTTATTTGTACGGAAAACAAAAAATTTTCATTACAATGATTTTGCGAACAACAATGCAACTTGCACATCGCATCGCATCAGGTTTTGGTGTTTGAGCTGCGCATTTAAAAAAAAATTGCCACCATCTCTCGCGTTGAAAATATTGGACTCATGCTGTTGTTCTTGCTTCCTTTATTTTTTTTTTTTTATGCCCCCAATTTTTGAACGCCGCACGCAACGAGCGCCTCTTGTGCAAACACGCATCGTGCTTCCCAAACAATCCTGGACTTCCCTCAAAGAATTGCGATGTTTGCGTTTCGCATCGGCCCTCTTCAATCGAGTCGTTCCTGTTTCCGTTGGGAACGTCTATAGGATGCAACTCACGTTTGATGAAAAAGCCCCGCGGGCGGGGGGATGGCCGTAGCCTCTCGTATTTTTCCCGGTTTCAAAAACCGAATCAGTCATCCCTACGGAAAAGATATTCTTTGTTGCCGAAGGCAACAAAGAAAACATTCGTAAACATCGGACACACGAAAAAAAAAAAAAAAAAAGCCATGCCACAGAGTTTAGTTCTTGGACCGTTGCTCTTTATAATTTTTATTAATAATATGACGCCGTGTATAGAGTAGCGTAGCCAGAAAATATTTTCGGGGGGTGTTTCAAGGTGCTGGTGCAATCACACACACAATAAAACAAATATATATATATATATATATATGATGATTGAAGCTTGTGGGCCGGTGATTATTGAAATACACAAGAAAGATCCATGGACTGAACAAAAACAGGGAAAGGTTTATTGACGTTTCGAGAGGAGGCCTCTCTTCTTCAGAATGACGATTGAGGGAACTCGACACGATTTTTCTGTAGTCCCGCAAAGTAAACAATAACAGCAAAAAAAAAAAAAAAAGCAACAAAGGCGAGGAGGAGGGTTGGTTCACGTATCCAATTAGCCGAGAGGCAAAACCAGCGTCGCCTCCGACGAAGGCGGCCTGACCCCTAACCCCCGGGGCGCTCCGCGGTCGGGGCGGCGGAAGAGACACGGGAAGGACACATTCCCCACACAAAAAACAAGAATCCCGCGACTTTAAAAAAAAAAAAAATGGTTTTGAAGGCGGTATAAACAGGAATCAAACAAACCAGCAATGGAACAAACAATCGTAAAATGGCGGGGGTGGGATGCAACAACCGCGCCAAAAAAGTTACTGGGGAATTTCTGTTGGAAATGTGGGAATGTGGGAATTGCTCGTCGACTCTTAACTGTAAATGTGACTCCAATTTAATTCTTGTGTTCGCTTTTAGATTTAGACGTCAATGACTTGAAGTGGTGTTAGTATCCCGGGATCTTCGTTAATCCCTCTTCGCAGTGTGTTGAACTCACGAATTAGGAATGATTCCTTCTGTTCCCGCTCGCGATGTGAACCAAATCCGGATTCTAAAAATGTGACAGTTAACTTCTCAAATGAGTGGTCTTTTAGTTTCATGTGTTTTGAGAGTGGCAGAGTGGGCTTTTTTTCAGTGTCAGATCTATGATTATTGAACCTTATCCGGAATGGAGATTTTGTTTGGCCCACGTACTGCATGTGACATTCCCCACACTCCAGTAAATATACAACGTTGGCGGTAGAGCAGTGTAGGTCACCCCGAATTCGGAAGGTGAAGTTTGATCCCGTGCTCCTAGCTGTCAGGGTGGGGGAGACATGTGGGCAAACCTCACACCGCGGATTCAAGCATGGTCGGCTCCCAATGTTCTCCACCGGGGTGGTCCTGGCCCTCACAATCATATCTTTTAGGTTTCTAGGACGTCTGAATACAGCGCGTGGTGGGGAAGGAATTATATTTCTCAGCCTTTCGCTTTGTTGGATAATATTAAAATGTCTTTTTAGAATGTTGTTAATGTTAGGCGTGTTGTTTGAATATGTTAAGACTAAGTTATTTTTACGATTCTCCCTTCGGTCCGGTGGCGTGCCAGTTAGCAGTTTATCGCGGTCTAGTGCCCTGGCTCTCTCGATTGCGCTGTCAACGACGGGTGGTGGATAATTTTGCTCGATGAGGGCGCTCCGAAGGTGGGCTGCATTGGTGTTAAAGTCACCCTCGTCCGAGCATATCCGTCGGAATCTGTGCGCCTGACCATACGGAATACTAGTTTTACAGTGGCGGGGGTGGCAGCTGTTGTAATGCAAATATTTCAAGCTGTCTGTAGGTTTCCTGTAGAGTTTTGTTTTTAAACTCTCTCCCACCACTAGAACCGTGACGTCAAGAAAGTTAACTTCGGCTTGGGAGTACGTATGCGTAAATTTAATATCGGGGTGTGCCGAATTAAAGTCCCTGATAAACTCCAAAAGCTGGTCCTCCGTGTGTTCCCATATTAGAAAAATGTCGTCAATGTATCGTCTGTAAAAGAGGGGTCGCAGAGGTCTGTCCGACAAAAATGTTTTTTCTAGTCTATTCATAAAGATGTTTGCGTAGTTGGGAGCCATTCTAGTGCCCATTGCGGTTCCGCTGACTTGCAGGAAAAAGTTGTCGTTAAATTCAAAGCTGTTTAGTTCCAATACAAGGCGGGCAAGTGTTGCCAGAGTGCCACAGTCGGGGAGGTCTTGGCGCCTTACGCTCTCGTACGCATCAATCAGCGAGGCAATTCCGTCGTCATGGGGGATATTTGTGTAAAGTGAAGATACGTCTAATGTTACCAGGAAAGAGCCAATTGGAACTACAACCGTTGAGATTTGGGAGAGAAAATGGTTAGTGTCCTTTACAAAAGAATCAAATGTCGGTGGAATTCCACTAATAAGGCGGTCTATGAAACTTGAGATAGGTTCAGTTAGTGTACCCGTGCCAGATATGATGGGGCGCCCCGGGTTCCCCGCTTTATGTATTTTTGGAAGCATATAAAAACGCCCTACCTTAGGATATTTTGGTTTGAGAGAATCAAAAATTGCCGTGGATATTTTGCCCCTATCTTTCAGGTCGGTGAGTGCGCTCAGAACATACATATATATATATATATATATAATAAAGTAAAATTTCGGGGGGTGTTCTGACACCTGAACACCCCCCCTGGCTACGCACCTGGATCCGTCTGTAAAGGTGATACTTTGCGGAGGACTGGGTTAGCTATACCAGGATTACTAGACCAAAAAATCAAGACATCATCATCTTATTTTTGCAAAGTATGCATCGTTGATGTGAGAAATGGGAAATGAAAATAATCTACGAAAAGACAACCGTCGTCACTATTAGCAACAAGAAAACTACTCTAGACTTTACGTACCCAATAAACAACAGCACCATGAAGAAATCAAACGTTCTTTCTCGTGAGTATATATCTAGGTGGAAGCGTCAGAAAGATATGGTAATTATGTTCAGTTTCTGGATTGACATAATGTTTCTTGAAATATGGAGCTTACGCATACCTCAGTAACGTCAAAAGAATAAAACGTGTTACATTATAATTAAAAATGTAAAGCAAAAGTAACTTGCGTTACTTTTTATCGGTAACGTTAACGCGTTCCTTTTATTTTGAGGTAACGTAGGTCGGTAACGCGTTCCCTTTATTTGCACGTAACGAGAAACGTATTTCGCTACTTTTTTCGGTAACGCCTACAACACTGGTTCCTTGATTTATTAAAAAATTCGAGCGTGTTGGCTGGATGGTGGTATGCTAAATCTTGTAAACACATTAGGTACAAACCCGAAGTAGTTGTATGAATAAATCAAAGATGAACACGGAACTGATATAAAGGATATTTTATAAAAAGCAAATAGCACGTCGCAGTTTTTCTTTTCCCAATATATATTAACTTTCTCCCCCCCCCCCCTCCCCTCTCCTCAACCTATGTTGGTCCTCAACATTAGGGGGGTGGGCTATCTGGCCCCCACACTCAAATAAGTTTGAGACCCCTGCTCTATCTCATGGTATAATTAACATATAAATCGTGATGACTGCAGTGCTTAAAACCCTCTGTCTCTCGTTCAAGGAGAACTAATCACAACAACTTAATTAGACCATTTCAAAGTAAGAATAATAATTTATTTGACAACTTTTCATTTTCTCAAATAGTTGAAGAGTGGAACGGCCTACCAGTGTCGATGGTAAAATGTTTATCCGCCGAGTAATTTGCCAAGCGTCTTATGTCACAAACTTAAAGATCCTCTGACACGCCAAAAAAAAAAAAAAATCTTTTTTTTCATGCTAGGCGTTGAAATGGCATATCAGGAAATTACAAAAACAATTGCTTCACTTTAGAGTTGCATAGTTCTTTTTATAAAAAAAAAATAGAAATACGAGGCCCAATTCAAAGTTCCCGCCAGTGCACTGTGACGTACCAGTGTACCGCAAGGTGTCGGAGCGGTCAGAAGGGAGGCATCGACCTACGTCACTAAAAGGACTAAAAGTAGGTTCGCCGGAAGTCACGTGAGTTTCACTCCTCGTGCTCTCCGCGACCGTGCCTAAGACTTCTTTTATTTTTTTTTATTCTGATCTTTGTACGAGCGATAGTACAAAACGAAGTTTCAGTTCCACTAGCTCTTTATCGCTGCACCGTTGGTTAGTTTGCGTGCTGCAAAAGTTGAGGACGAAGAGTCAGTGGATCGACGTGATGGAGGTCAATGATGAAAGCGGTGCGAGTACAAGCCAGTGTACGAGTGCATGCCGTCAGTCCGATTATACAGGGCTATATATATACTGGGCACAAAACAAGCTATCAAGTTTTGAAAAAAAATTTTAGAACGCTCGCAGAAATTAGGATAGCTAGCATACGACACGCTGAAGATGCCTGCCGTCTAAAGAATACGAACTGGTGAGTGTACCAAGCACAAGTAAACGTCAAGCATAAAGCACGTGTTTTGTTTAGAACATGAGTAGAACTTGTTTACTAGGTGCACATGCAGCCGATGCGTCATGATGCCTGAATTCAAGCCTCTTGAGTGCCGCATGCTGCAGGGAGATGGGCAGGAAACTTACAGACCTGCAGTTGAGGTCTCACATCGAGACCTGTGAGTTTTAGTAAACTTCGCCTAGGGTTGTAATCTTCATCGCTAAAGTGCATCGAGCATATCTATCGCCTACCCACGGATTCTAATAGCTGTCCTGCGGGAACCGCAGTCAGCCACCGGTCCATCTCTTGTATGTCTCTCGGAAACGCATGCAGTGTGATCTCTTCTTCAGTTGCTGAAATCCCGGGAGAGTCCCTTACACAGCACCTTCTAGGCATTGTAGTTTATCACGTCAATTCACTGACTCCTCTTCTTCTACCTTTACAGCAACATTAAGCGATGAAAAGCAAATGAAAGAAACATTGTCTGCTTGGATCGCTCGTGGAGGTGCGGAGAATAACAAAAATATTTAAAAACTTATTACACGGGCTCGCGGTAAGCACGAGGAGGGATACAACTCACGTGACTTCCGGCGATGCCTCCCTTCTGACCGCCCTGACAGCTTGCGGTACACTGTTACGTCACAGTGCACTGGCGGGAACTTTGAATTGGGCCTCGTATTTCTATTTTTTATAAACAAAAAACTACGCAACTTTATAGCGAAACTTTTTTTTTTTTGTAATGTCCTGATATGCCATTCCGACGCCTAGCAGGAAAAAAAATTGTTTTTTTTGGCGTGTCAGAGGCCTTTGAAGTGCGCATGTCGATCTATCTTTTGTATTTTCAAAGTGCTTCTGATATTCAACGCTTTATGCCGGCGTTAAGTTTTGTTCTTAGCCACGTAAGATATGGTATTATGTGGCGAATTTGTTTCTGCATGTCAACACTGTTATGCTACGAATTATAAAATGGCGCAAGGTTTTTCGATCTCTTCATGACTGTAAGCTATCTTGTGCGTTTTGTGTATAAATGCTTTGGCGTGAAATGTTCATTGTTCCACACTTGTATGGGTATTTAATGTTCCTATAATAAATAAATAAATAGCCGCGTTTTTTTACTATAGTCATTGACAGTTTAAGAAACGCAGGTCGTGAAGAACCAACTTACAATTATTATTATTCTGCAAAAAAAAAAAAAGTGCGGCCTCACGAGAACGCCGAAGAACGCTTCGTGCATGCAGAACCTAAAAACTATGAGCCCTGTATTCTTCAAGTTGTCAGTAACGGTATATAGTTTTCAGTCACGCGTGATTTTAGAATACATCAACATACTATTCTGCGTACGACCATTCCATTTAGCGCTCTCTGGGCGGCACCATTTTGTTCGACAGCAGCGCCCTCTCCATACATCCAGGAAATTCAGCGGGTTCGGCGGGGTAAAACGAGAGAGAGAGAGAGCACGCACCCGACTCCGCTAGCAGACAACAAACCGGGAGTTTGCCATTCTCCATCTTTGGGCTGTACCGGCGGGCTGTACCGAACATTGAACTCTCGCTCGTGGCTGCCGTTGTGAAGTGGTTCGCGTTCTTAGAATAGTTATGGCTACTCCAAAATCAGCCGATAGCTCTCTATTGTTCTATTTCGGTAAATGATCAACTAGCATATCTTTTTTCCATTTTTTAAATAGCACTTGAGTCAGCCGGCAGTACTACCCTCAACTACTGCGTGTATTGCGGCAGGAGAGCACGTTTTTATTTATTATTTCAGACTTTCACTCACGGTCGCTAAAGGCCTACACCATTCCGAACTTTGTATAGTAAAAACGATACAGCAACCGGGTTTACTTTTCGCTGGAGCGACCGGCCAATCAGACACAGTTTTCCTTTTTTTTTTAATTTGCACGCAGGTAACAGCGCAATTGAACCCCGTTAGCCTTCTTATCGAGCATAGTATTACACGATAACTTGCGTATCAAAATTGGCGCATCTGCGCTTGAAATTTCCAAAATGACGCGATTTTAAACAGAGTTTGCACGCCAGCCGGATGCTAGGTACAGCCCACTCGGCGGAGCAGACGACATGCGGGGTGAGAAGGGGAGGGAATTTATTTCTCTCTATTGCCCTCTCTGCTATTACCCTAATGGAACGGTCTATACACCGAATAGAGAAGCACTGGAAAGACTAATCATTACAACCAACAAGACTCGTGGGCGGTGTTGCATGCGAATGACTACGAGGCCCTGTTACAATGAAGAGAAATCCACTTCCTCTGTCATTTAGACCAGGGGGGCTATGTTCGACAAATTTTTCGTTTCTCATAAAAAGGAAATGGAATAACGGGAGTGACAATACCGCGTCTGATTGGTTAGAAGCTCAAATGACGAGAGTTCTCTCTTTTGTCATTTGAGCCTCTAACCAATGAGACGCGATATCGTCGCTTCCGTCGCTTCCGTTTCTTTTTAGGAGAAACGAAGCATTTGTCGACCGTAGCTCCCCAGATGAGCTAATTAAAGAGCGACCAATGATTGGTGTTTCTTAGCGCATCGCAACGAAAAACGCACACTCGAAGATTTTCGAGAAATTGCTGCCGGTACCTGAAACCAAAAATAAAACAAAACACCTAGCGTTTTTTTGTTTTTTTTTTTGGCAGGATGGAGTCCTCTGCCTGCTGCGCCTCAGGCATTCATTGAGGCACCCTTTCTCTCGTCACGTTTGCTGTCCTCCTCTCCCGGGTTTCCTGCACGGCGTCCCTTTATGTTACGCCAGGGTGTCCCGTGACGTCGCAATGTCATATGACGTAATAGCTTCACGTGATGCCGCTTCATATGGCGTGGTGTTGCGTGACGTGACACTGCATCAATCATACGCCAATTCATAGTTTTCACGCTAAATTCGAAGGGGAAACGCTTGCCGCTAAATTTGGCTGTCGAGACGGTTACAGTTGAACGTACACGCGCGTTCTCATAGTTTGGTAACGCTAAAAATGTTATCGCAGTTAAAAAAAAAAAAATCTTAGTTTCTATTATATGTTGTTTACGATTCTTTCAGCTCAGTTGTTGGTGAACTGTAGACGCGGAGCCCTTATCTCACCAGTACCACATTGTAGTGCATTACGTAGAGTGTTGAGTTGGATGCTACCAGATGGTGGTAACCTGACAACATTCACGTTGAAAAGCACAATCGAAGGCTTCATGTGGCTGCATGCTGACTTCGTGGACATGTGCCACTGCTTCATTTAAAAAACAAATAACAAATATATTTAGGAAAGACAACTAACATAAAGACATTGATCTCGTGCAAATGATGCCTTGAATTTGAATCAACCGCGTGCGTATAGCTAAGGGTGTTCGTAATGGGGAGAAAATAATACGGGACGCAAGGCAAAATCTGATTAAGGTGGCATTGCTGCGGCCACTGACGAGTTATCGGATGATGTTTGCCGTTTTGAAAAATGTAGCGAAATCAAATTCGAATTGTGTTCAATATTTTCGAAACGAGGGGCACCTTGCTACGAGATTAGCAAGGTCGATTATGAGATTGACCACTTGTATTTCGCGCCGAATGTATACATATAAATGCGTAAAAAAACGGAATTGAAAGTTGTTTTTGTAATGCAGGTTTGAGCGAAGATCGCTCATCAAAACGCACGAATAACGACACTTTTTGTTATGTAAGCCTCTGTGTTTCGCTTTAAAGAAATATGCTTTTTCTCTAAAAAGTAACACGGAAATTGTGGTGTGATTTCAACGTGTTCTCAGTTCAAAACGATTGAAATTTGGTGTAGGGGTTAAACAGGACGAAAATACCAACCCCGCGAAAAAACCGGGATGAAACGAAAAGTGTACGCACGACCATCGCCGCCTATATTTGCGATTTTTATCACGTGTTTTCGATCCTACATTCACGGCTTCGCCTTTTGACCGCCAGGCGCTGTGAATATCTGATTCGCTCGAGAAGGCTGTGGAGCGAACCTGCCGCCACAGCTTTCTGCTCCAGCCGCTAAGGGCCGTCGATATCGCTGGAGTCGGCCTTTAAGGGGAAAGCAATTATAACCTTCCCATAGAGTACATGTCTCTGCCAATAGGGCTCTGCATTGCTGGTTGTTTTTCCACGTGACCTAATTGTCCGATGTTACCGAGAAAGTGTCACCTTTTTTTTTTTTTGCTGGATTTTGTGTTTGTATTAAATACTCACATCTACTCCCCAAAAATAAAGAAAGAAAGAGAAAGAGAGAGAAAGACATTTGGACAACAAAGAACGTCATTGAACGCTGGCAATTGCACCTGAAGACAGTCTCGAACAATCAATATCCTCCGAAGCCATTGGCACGAACGGTGGGTGACCATTTTCTTACTCAAAGTTTCGTTGTTGTAGTTGTGGTTGTTTAGTCCCTTACTTCTTGCGATAAAGACGGTGGGCTTACCCAGGGGGGATTTCATTTTATCCTGATTATTTGCTTTCGATGGCCTTTCTAAATTTTGTGTCTGGCTGTTTGGCCTCAAAAGAAAAAGAAAAAAATAGAAAAAAGACCTTTCGCAAGTTCTTAGGATGCTTCCCCTCAAAAACTTGATCGCAACTTTTTTTTTTTTTTTTGTCGCTGGCAGTTTAAGAAACTCTTAATGTTTCTTGATTAGTTTTTCGCCGCGATCTCCTATGCTACCGAGTCTCTTTATTAAAAAAAGCAATCGAAAGTCTAACACACTGAGGTTATGTCCGGCGATGGGAGGAGCATTGTTACGGCTGCCAGGACGACATATGTGACCAATGAAAACGCGACATTTCATGGAGATTGCTAAACGCTGTTATTTCAAAATGTGTTTACTTTTGTAGATAAAGAAAAAAATAAAAGTAGTCAAAAACTGTTAAATTTTCTCTGAGAATTAAAGGACATAATACTGCAATAATCGTCTCAAAAACAGCGCACTGTGTTTTTTTGTTTTTTTTTTCTGTTTTCCGCGGGAGTGATGTGTTCGGTCGTCAGCTCTCGAACGCGCGCTCGCTGGGTTAAATCGTAGTCCGGGCTGTATGGGCAACGAGCCGCGCGTATTCAAGATATCACTCCGCGGTTGCACCGGTCGGAGGCCCGAGGATCCTTCGCTTAATTGCTATTGGCTGACAGGGGTCTTGGTTTCGGAACATGCCTTTCCCATCGCCGGAGATGACCGCGGTGCGTTGCATCTTTCATTGTTTTTTTTAATAGGGAACTCGGTCGCGTATCGTCATGATTTAGACATTTCTTGGTTGCTTAGACCCAGCAGAGTGAGTTATCACCATACTTAGGTGACCTCAGAAAGCTCCTGAGTGCACTTTTAAGCTGAAAGGAAGTATATTATACTTTAAACTTTGCTTTAAGCTCCCGACCATTCTGTGGTTGACAGCCTAACAAATGGCGTGGCTGTTCCCGCTTCTTGATTCGTGATTTTTTTGTGTGTGTTCTTGTTGGCCGATGCCGCAATGCAGTTGGTGTCCGAGCAATCATAAGATACCAGGGACACGCGCCCTGTCTCTTTAGCCATCCCCGACTATAGCGGGCCAAAAAATTACGCCGACGAGGAAAAACACTCAAGAAAAACAAAACGAACGCCGCGTGGAAGACGCTGTCCCTCCATTCCCACAAAGAAAAACAGCTCCAAAGTTGTCGTCGTCGTTGTCGTCGCCGCATCTAAACGCCAAAAACGCAACTTGGGACCGTGACGATCGGCAACGCAAGAGCGCAGTCATGATGGCGCGTCGGGACGTGGGCTGCATTCTTTCTCCGCCACTGTCCGCGGCGAGGCCTAACAGGGACAGATGTTCTTTACACGTCCGCGAGACGTTGGCAGTTTACGGAAATGGAACCGTGGAAAATCCGCCGCACGAGCTGGCGGAGACGTGCCAGATTCGAGAGCAGAAATGAGTTCGGACGCCAGTCTCTCACAACCTTCACTTATTTCCCTCTCTCTCTCTCTCCCTCTCTATGAGTTAAATTACAAAAAGAAAAAAAAGAGGAGGTTTACATTGGATGGATGAATAGATGAGCAAGGGTCAGTCTGCCCTTTGAATCGATTGGAGGCTCGCGCCTCCTAGCCAATGTCTTAATTATTATTATTGTTCTAATAAACTGCTTAGAACATAGAACATAGTTTTATTTGAAGGAAATACATTTTTGAAAGTACAATAGCGAGCCGGTGAAAGCCTCAAGGGCTTGTGAATCTGGCTCGGCAGGTGGCGATACAAAAGAAAGACACATTCTAGTCAGGTACGTTCTAAAAAAGTGGAAAGAGTTATGTGACTCTCAAAATTTACACGGTCTCGGAATCACAAGGTCAACTTGTAGAGCTAGAAAAAAGAAGAAAAAAATCTTTGATAACCATAAAAAAAAAATACAACAGCAACAAAGCTTTACCTCACAGCTCTAAATTCTGTAATGTCTTCTTGAGCTTTTGCCTCGAAGAGTCGGATTAAAAGGTTTCCGGTAGGCTGTTAAATATTTGCGGAACGTAATACACTCTCGTGCGCTCACCATACTTCGTTCTGATCCACGGCATTTGGAAACGAAGCGATGACCTCATAGGTCGCTGCGCAGTGTAGGCTGTAATAAAACTAGAATTCCAGAAATGGCGAAGCACAACAGTTTCCCTAAAAAGACCCCAAAAAGATGGCAGACGGAGCTCTTGAAATATACACGTGCTTGAGACATCTGGCCTGTCAAACGAAACACTTTTCAAAATACCTCGAAAACCCTATAAAGATGGTAACACTGTATCGTAAATAGCTGTAAGCCAAAGCATGCGTTACCATTTTTCGCACAGAAAAAGGCAGAAACATTTTAATATTATACACACAACATGCAACGCTTCCGAATTTTTTACATATATAAGTCATATGCGTGCACCAGGACAAATCACTGTCGAAATATATTCCTAGGTATTTAACTGTTTTCACATACGGAATAGTTTCGCAATCGCACGATGTGCAATTGGAAGTGTGCAGCGCTACCGGGACGGAAAGTTCGACATGCTTTAGCGGGTGCCTAAAACAGGCAAGTTTTGTTTTCGACACATTTACTTCAATCAAATTACAAACAGCGCATCCTTTTCACTTTAGTAGACGCTGCAGAGAACGCGAGCGGACTCTTCCTCCTCTCTCCTTCCCCCTCTCCAGTGTTCGCTCTGCTAAAGTGGAGAGAGTGGAGGTTTTTGTGTGAACTCCTTGCCCCACTTTACTTAGATTCACACACTTGAGTTGAGTCCGACCGAGCGCCACTACAACGGCTTGCGCTGTCCGGGTTGCTATGGCAACAGCTGCCTCGGCTCTAACAAAACGGCCGGTTCAGACACTTGCGTTTGAGTGCGTTCGACTGCGTTGCGTCGAGTACCGAAAGCGAGTCACCGGCACATATGTGCTTCGTATGAAGCGTGGAATCCAATTCAAGGAATCATCTTGGCACGCGATATAAGCAGCAGGGATGTCCTGGTTTCTCGCTGCCGCAACGCAGTCAAACGCAGTCAAACGCAACTGTCTGAACCAGGCTTGAAACTGGTTTTACACCGTTTCGTTGGAGCCGACGCAGCTGTTGCCATAGCAACCCGTACGCCGCAATCTGTTGCAGCTGCGCCCGGTCGTTTGCGACGCAAGTGTGCGAACCAACCTTTAGCGTGCAAGAAAATATATGTAAGTTTTTTTTTTATTACTCTTATTCTTATTGTTTTTTTGTACATTTTGGTTCGTGTGTCGAAAGCCCTTTTTCGCGACGGGGCGCACCCAATGTCCGGGGACATTGTTGCCTCCTGGCAGATTACCAGCTACAGTCACCGGCAGCTAGGGCGATTTGCACACTCGCGGGAGTTCGACCGAGTGTGGCTGCAACGGTTGGCGACGGTAATCTCTTTACGGGTTGCTATGGCGACAAGGTTTCAAAAAGGCCCGTTCACACGCTTGCGATTTCTTAAGACCGAGACACTGGCGCCATCTATTGGGTAGCAGTGGAAACTTGGTCGTCCCGCATATTTCCTATTTCTCTCGGGCATCACCCTTTCCTTCCTGGCTCGAAAAACTTTGGTCAACGTTATTACCGAGCCTTTCTCATATGTATGGCGCACATTTGACCTCCAAAATCCGGCTCAACCTTCGCTCTATTGAAATGCTCGTTCCAGGGTCACCACATAGATGGCGCCAGCGTCCCAGTGTGTTCACTCGTTCTAAAACATTTTAAGAGGTTTCGAGGCACTCGGTTCTAAAGGCCCGTTCACACTCTTGCGACCTCTTAAACCTGGGTTCCTTAAAACTTCTTAAACCAGAGGACACGCTGGCGCCCTCTATTGGGTAGCAGTGTAAACTTGGCGGTCCGGCATATTTTTTATTTCTCTCGCGCATTATCCTTTCTTTCTTGGCTCGAAAAACTTTTGTGAATGTTATAAACGAGCCTTTTTATGGGTATTACGCACATCTTACCTCGGAAATCCCGCAAAACCTTCGCTCTTGTGAAATGCAGTTCCAGGGTCCCCGCATAGATGGCGCCACAATGCCAGTCTGTTCCCTCGTTCTAAAACAAATTAGGAAGTTTTAAGAGATCTCGTCTCTCTCAGTCGTACTCGGTCGCAAGAGTGTGAACGGGCATTAAGGGGTCGCAAGTGTGTCAACGGGCCTTAACGTCGCAAGCCGTTGCGGTTGCACTCCGTCGAACTTATGCGAGTGTGTGAACATGAAGGGGGGTGTCTAATACGAAACGGGCTCCTTACTTTGTGATTCGTTTTTATTAACGTGAAACGTTCTCTGGCTAGTTGCTCCGGATGTCGATGAATTGATGTCACGTGACCCGTTCGCAAATTTCGTTTCCCCGATAGAAGTTAGTGGGAAAATACTTACGCATAGATACAGTTTACCCGCTACCTGTCACTCCCCATGCTCTGTGGACAAAGGCTGACCCGATGGGGAAAGTCAATGGGTCAGCGGGGTGGAGGGGAGTGGAGAGATCTGAAGGCACAGCTCGACAAGGTCACTAAAGCGTTTGTGATACAAGAACGTCTCACGTATCCAGCACAATTGCCTAGCAATTGTTGGTCTTCTTACCGGCTGCTGCCGCAATCTGATTGGCTGCGGAGGAATAATGAGATGCCCGGAACGGCCCGCGTTCCTTAGGTTGTCGGCGATATAGCTTTTCCCAGGGGTCGCCACGGAAAGCGTTTGAAACCTTAAAAACTCATCTACTTTTCCTTGCGGGACGACGATCTTATCCTAGATTACCAAAACCACTCCGGCACCAACGCAGTAAGCAGTGCCAGTGTTGTGCGGAACGGCGTTCCTGGAAAGCTTTCCTTTTAGGAGGAACGAAGGAACGCCGTCGTTTCATTTTGCATCGGTGGAACTGGAACGGGAACGCGGTACATTTTTACGGCACTTGAAAAAGAACGGCGTTCCTTTTTATTCTTTCAAAAGGGTAATTTTTTTTATTTTATTTCTAAGAGGGAAAGTCTACAAAGTATAAAAACAATGTCCTTACAAAAAGCAGGGTCCCGTTCATTTTTTTTTTTGTTACTTAGGTTTTTTTTTATTTTTTTATTTATTTTTTTTTTTTTTTGGGGGGGGGGGGTGGGGGGTCCTCCCTTGCTAACTGTCGGGTGCAGGAGAGCTGGGGGACATTGATTCTTTTTTCAGTGTCCGAGACTGCGGTACAAAAAGGCGAAAATTTTACTCGAATGAAAAGATACAGAAAGTGGGACGTCTCAAACTCAGCTACTTTCTTGGCTTCGTCGAATCGTCATGCACCCAGAAAACTAAGGCCGACTACAGCAATCATTGAACTTCCACAAAAAAATAAAAGCTGCAGTGACAACGAAAGAGCAGGTTTTCAGACATCGAATGCACCCGTAAATCTCGAACATTGGCCACTTATAATATAAACAAAAATTAACCTTTATTCCCTCTGCCATTGTCCCTCACCTTCAAACTGAATAACAAATCCGACCTTCACGAAGAAGGGTTGGTAGTTTTTGAAGACTGACCTTCCAAAAGCCCTACTTTCTTCTCCACTTCCTAGTCCTGCAGGACAGCGACATCGAGAAGCAACTGTTGTTAAGTTCGAACAGGGGACTTTGTTAGATTGAAACGTGTGAGCTTGTTGTAAAACATTCGCTCAATGTGGGGTAACAGAACATTTGGCTCGTCTAAATCGCCCACCACAAACATGAATGTGGTTAAACGCTCAAATGTTTAATGGTGAATGTATCAACAAATGAAGACCTGCTACCGCTTCTTTTCTTCTCCTGGTGTCCTTTCATCACGGCATTAAAATTGGTATGTCGCCATTTAATAGAATAGATAGATATCTAAATATGGAAATTAGCATAGTACGGAAGTAACGTATATGTAACGATACGTTCCATTTCTTAAACTGTCACGGGAACGAGTTCCTTTCTCACAGATGGAACTTTTAACGGTAACGCGTTCATAAAGTCAGAAGGAACAAGAAACGAACTTTCGTTCCTCTTTTGAGGAACGTGTACAACACTGATAAGCACGTACACTCTGCGTCAGTGTTAGCGTGAACAAGACATTCCCGGATCTCCATATTTTTTGTTTTTACTCTTTATCAAAGGGCTGTCATCGAAAATACTATAGTGGTAGAAAGTGGTGGGTACTGACCTAAGTAGTAACATTTGAAGCCTGTCAGTAGCCTTTCAAAGGAAAATACAATCGAGTGCCGAAATTGTGTTCCCATTAACATCGTCACACCAGGTATGTAACTGAGCAAATATGGAAACGCTATCCGTAACAATCTGGGGCACACTGCGATTCCACGCAAAAACCGGGATGGCCTGCCTGAAACGGCGCTTTAACAAACCAATTTTCTTGTTGCGTGCGACGTCAGCATAACTATGCAGAATCACGACTAGAATCTTCAGAAATATTGTACCGATAGGAACAAGTCCCACCTGCGGCTCGTCGTCTGCTTTCTCACATTTTACAGATGGAATATAAAAAAAAAAAACACCTGAGTTTAAAAAAGAAAAGAAAAGAAAAGAACTGGAACGTTGGATATATATATACATTTTGCGCTTATAGTCAGCTGGCGAAGGGAGACAACTTATCCCTCCCTGAAAATGGGCACTTTGGCCAGTACATTACCCGCTTCCTGTAGTCGTATCTTCTCGACGGTCCCTCTGCGACGGTAAAATCCCCCAATACGTCGCGTCAAGATGAGATATGTCACGCGAGGGCAACAATCCACCTGGCCGCATAGCACCTTAGGGTTGTTCCAAACGCAGAGCTAGTTCGCAACTTGTGTCGCAAGAATACGATTTAGAATAAACCTCTTGTTCCCCTGCCCAACACTTCCCTAGAAAATCCTCGCTTTTCTCGCGAAGAGACTTCCAAAATTCAGGACGGTATTTGAGTAGGCAACGTATTCCACGCGTAAAGCCCACCTTACACATACAACACCCACTGAAATTGGCCCTCTCGCGTGCCTTGCTTTCCGTGTTTTGCTCCTCCGTCGTCGCTCTCTGGGCCGTGCCTTGTTGCTTTAAGGTTGTTTCGGTCCCAACATCATTCTGCAGCACAGCCAATGTCTACTTGCCTCCTTAAGGTGCTGTATAAATGGACACACGAAATTGCCGTTATTCCTCCCCCCCCCCCCTCTCCTTTTGCTTTTAGCCCAAAAGCTACTTTTGTACGCGAAAGCGAAGTGGTTCCTGTAAGCAGGTTCAGTCTTTATAGCCTTGCGTGCGTGATCAAGTCGAAAACTGTAAGCCCTTTTGCTTCGGGCGTAAGAAAAGCAAGTAAAAAAACTCCAAAAGACCAACACGCTTCCCTTATTTGTCGTCTCTTCTCTGTGTGTGTTCGTGTGCGTGTGTGTATGTGTGTGTGTGCATATGATCATGTGTGTGTGTACCCGTACACGTGCTTGTGTGTTTATGTATGCGATTGTGTGTGTGTCTGTGTGTGTAACGTTCCTGCGATCTCTAACCATATTTGTCTTTCACCTCCGGTTGTTCCAGCCCACCGGCAGGTTGGAAGGGGCTGGGGAGGGGGAGGGGGGAGGGGGGTTGAAAGGGAGGCATCTGAAACACGGTGTATAGTAAGTAAGCTTCGCTAACTTTCGCGGGAAGCAAAAGGAAGTCATGTATTATGCATTTCGGGAGCAGAAATTGTGCAGCTCCGTGATCTCTTTTCCCTGCAAACGTCTGGAGGTGGGGTGCCAGTAAGCGGAAAAGTGCGGACAACAAGGTAAGAGCGCGGTTTCTGCAGCGCTCCGCGAACTCGGCGCTTCGGTGTTGCGGCCTATAGCATGGGCGGCTTGGCAAATGACAAAGCTTACAACCCCGAAGTCCGGTTAAAAGTAAACGCGAAAGCAGAGTGGCGTGAAACGTGGCATTCTGCGAACGGACTGGCTGGGGTCGGTAGTGAAGTACTGCCCGAATCCTAAGCGACCAAGTGTCCACGCGGATTCGTTGCTTGAAGGCGCGGCTCCACTTACGTGTGTTTTGCCATGCCTGAAATGAGAAGCAGAAAGCAATACGCAGTGCTTTGGTCATGCGTATAGTCCATGACGGCTTGTAGTCACTGTAACACTGCTCGCACACCATACAAAAGACACGGCGTTCTCTGTAGACATAATGACGGATCACCCACCCGCGTGCTTTCAAAGCTTTCCGGAGCCAACGCCTCCATCTTGCAGAGGCTTCGTACTGAGTGTGCCTTCCATGCTGTGGGAATTATCGTTTCGATTCGGCAATCAACCCAAATTGCTCAACCTGTGATGTCCATGAGGACAGTGGGGCACCTCCTCTGGGTCTGTCCAGTTTTAGCGGATTCCAGGAAATCCTTACCAGATGGACTGCTGTTGAAGTTCAACTTTTAAACCTCACAAAAAGGGAGGGAAATATACTCATAAATAAGAGGAAAATGGCGCACAAAATGGCGCGCAAAATGGCGCGCAAAATGGCGCGCAAAATGGCGCTTGATATTGCAAAATTGACGCGAGTTAATCAAGCACTTGGTGGCGTTTTCGAAGGGGGATGCGCTCTCGAGACCGGGAGGTAAGCGTTCTAAAATATGGTTTAAAAAAAAAAATCAATTAGGTCTACTCCATCGTGCGTGCTCCTGGGGAGCAGTAGTGCGAGCGTGCGTTTTTGCATGGCCTGCACAGCCTGCCGCCCCCACTTTGGCAGAGAATCTCCGAAATCGAGTTCAACCAGGTGATTACTGTACCCCAAAAAAACATAATTTCTTCTTGGAATATTACAGGAACCTTTTAGTAACACTGCGCAAAATTTAGGAACGAATGCATTTTGGACCGTTTTAAACGACTGCGAAGGACTGTCGATTTATCAGAACGAATGAATTGGAGGGGCAATTACGATCCATGAGGTGGAGCGAGCAATCGATAAATTTCCGAAGGCTCACACACCGAGGCCGGATACACACTAGGCGCAGACTTTTACGCAAAAATTTGGAAGCGTGACATCTCGCGTTTAAAGAAACGTTATCTGCAGAACCCATCACTCTAAAACCGCACTCACGCCGCGAACACGCCATGCTAAAGGCATGACGTTCGCTGAAGATGTGTATTCCATAATTGTATGCAGCACGCCTCATTCACGCACATTCTCAGAAATAGGCGGTGTAGCACTTAGAACCTTTGTTCCATGTATAACACCCCCAAAACTACATTTCGACGTTCTGTCCACTGATGTCGAACTGACAATACCAACTTTTACGAGCGGCTTGATAGCTGCGTCACATAAATAGCTAATGTACGAATCAAAGACTGCAAGGAAACTTGGAGGACGCTTAAGCTTCACCTTTAAGAGTGAAACGCGATAACGTTATGGGGGCCCCGTTCTCATCGCCTTCTGATTCGCTTCTCATGCTGTTCCTGTCAGTGAGCAAGAAGTGCGGCGGACATGACCTAGTCCGTAGCCTAAAATTCGTCACATTTTTTTTATGGCAAATGAATCACTTTATAAAGTGTAATCATTTGAGACATGCGGCGACCTTTGATTCGCGTTACATGTCATGCTTTTTTTAATAACTTTCGTTCCACGCGTGACGTCACGTTTTACGTGAGCATTGTTGGTTCTTTGAAATTAATGCGCGAGGTCATGTGATGTGACGTCATTACCCGATCGATCAATCAGGATTTTCGCGTCACGCAACCGACGCCGGCTTTTGTGCCACAAAAGCTCTTTAAGGCTATCGTGTTAAGAACAATAAGGAGGTTTTGCAACAGGGCCAAGAAAAACTTCAGTGTTTTTATGTAGTCTTTAATGCGTGCGTCAGCTATTTTAATAAGTTCCATCACCCGACTGTCAAGCTACTCGTGAAAGTATGTATCGTCGGTTCAACGTCAGTGGATTGAACGCCGAATTGTAGCTTTTGGGGTGTTATATGTGAGACAAAGGTTCTAAGTACTACGCCCCCTATTTTTGAGAGTGTACGAGACAACCGATTCTGCGATCTCATAAATTGTGCAAGTCATGTCTGCAAACACGCATGTATGAGCAGTGTGACTGGTTGTTAAGTAATCTGGAACCTACACTCTGCCCAAAGTACTTGTGAGAGACAATTGTTCCAATATTTGGAGGGAGCTCAGTGAATACTCTGCTAAAAATATGTCTAAACATAAAAAAAAAAATTCTGCGCAATGACATTTTGCATGACGTTTCACACGCTGCTGTCATGTTCAGTGTCACGGTGCCGACTGTGTTCTTAGCTCTAGACATAGCCTCCTATTTACTGACAAAGCCTGACAGAGCGCCACGAGAAGCAGCCGCCGAAATGGAAAAGGTGGAGCGGCAGACAACGGAGGAGAGGACAGCCACGCGACTGGCGTCCCGCTGCGGCGAGACGCCGAAACACACTTATCCCGAGCGACGAAGTCTGTTTCGGGTCCTCACCGCTGCCAAAGCTCTGCGCTGACGTCCAGGTTCCCCGAGAAATGGCTCTTCGATGCCCCGTGCTACCAGATCCTCGCGCTTCAAATCTGCGACCGGGCACTCTATGGCTCCGTCGTCGAACTGCCAGGCTTTGTGAGTATAGAGGAGGCTATGTTCTAGACTAGGAGGGTGCGAACAGTGGTTTAGAACCGAAAGACGCCGCGTCATTCACAACAACCTTCTCGGTGCTACGGAAACCCACGACACTGCAACAACTCTCTTGGCAGCGTTAAAGTTAGGAATGACGCTATTCAATTGGAAGCAGCCATTCGCACACCACCTAAACATAATTTCAGCCTCGTCATCTGCCGAGCTCCTTCGTTTGATTGCAGCCGTTGTTTTTTCCAAGCGCTTTACGGGGAGGTATACACCAACCCAGTGTTTCCAAACAAGCCCGCTTTGCCCTCACAAGGTGTGGGCACTGCGCGTGCGCGCAAACCAAATTTGGGAGGAGTGAAGCTTCTGCGCATGCGCAGTACCGACAGCAGCGCCACCGCAGTCGCGTGACGTCAGTGAGTTGAGTTGGTCTATACGCTCCAGATTTCTTAAGTCGCGGTTACACTGCCTCCATACCAAAAGGTAGCCTGCAGACACCTCGTCTGCAGCGCGCTTCTTCTTTGTACCATGCTCCTGTTTAAGTGGTCGTTCGAAAATTGTCTGCAAACATGTTTGAACAAGCTATAGAGGTGCATCCGGAGATGATTATGTCATTAGGTCTGCAGAAAAACACAATGATTTTAATTCTTTTATTTTTTTTTTATGATGCAAGTTTAAATTTATGCCGCGGTGTTCTTCGGGGAGCGCAATGCAGTGAAGGTGCCGTGCAACTCAAATTGCGGTTGCATTCGTCAAAAGAATTCCCAAGTTGTCCTAGTTATTTCTCAATCCTTCGTTTGGGGCCTGCTAGCATGTACTTTGTCCGTTACGAAAGTAAACACTCCAACGTTTAAATCGTCACCAACCGCACGGGTCTGTCTGAACTAGAGCCACTGAATGAGCTACGCTTAGAGTATCGGCGCTCTGTTCCCCGATATTGTTGTGCGCTCCGCCATCTTGGTTCTTGTGCAGGGCAGATGCTATTGCCGATCCTCATGATTCAAAGGTGAGACTTCCTCAGCGTTACATTCGCTGTTAGGAAGCTCGTGTAACATTGCTTTGCTCTGTCGCGGACTGTTTAAACATTTGTAGAGGACGGAAAAGCGTTTCATGGGATTTCAGATAAAGCTACAGATAACTGGAAACCATGATTTGAAGCCCCAAGGTGGGTGAGTTTTGTTACTCTGAAACGTTGATACTTTAGCTGAGCTACAAACTGAGAACTTTCTTTGGCTATGCAGTTAAAGCTTTGCCACAGAGAGTAGTCCGCGAGTATAATGTACCTCAATCTTTGAAACAAATGGTAAACAGGCTTCTCTTGCTTACTCTTCAAAAACTTTTTTTTTTATATAAGAATTGTGAAATTCTAATCTTGCAAGCATGCGTGCGTAAGTCTAGCCGTCACATGCGTCGTCCCACCTTGTCCCCAAATTCAGCGACGACGGGATGACGTGTTTCCTCGCTCCGGCATCCCGAATTCGATAGCGCGAGTGTTTGCAGCTTCCATGCTCCTTTCATCCTTACGCTGACAGTGCAGTGGGAGGTACGCCCCGCCGAACCAATCAAACATCCCCATTTGATCACCTGACCCCGCTTTCCGCGCTTGGGTAAGGGCGAGAGAGCGATCACGTGGCGAAAGACGAACGTTTGACTGGTCCAACGAGCACGTATACCTTCCACCACGCTGTCATCTTATAACTGAACGAAGAAGGTAGCGTTTGAATAAATTACAACGGATGCCGGAGTTGGTTGAAGGCCGTCGCATATGCACCTCGGCGGAATGTTTTACGGCGAGACGCGGGTGTCGTGTAGTACTTCATAAGGAGTTTCTGTTTCCGTTTCACTTAGTGGGCGAACGCGGTTATGTTTTCGAGAAGTGACTATTAAATTATTAACTATCAGGTTTCCGAGGAAGGCTTACTAGCGTTACTATAGAGCATTCCGGTTGGAGAGCTCCGATCTGGATGGGGGATAGCTCCGCCTGTAGTTCGCGAAAGCGCGCGCGCTTCGCATTAAGAGCAATTCTCATCATCATCATCGAGCGCCCTTCGTCTTGCTTCTGACGGTGACAAATAGTTTTGGAAACAGTTTAGAGCCTCGTTGCATAACGTTAATACATTTGCCGTTAGCGCAGTCATTTTATACAACAATCCCCCCCCCCTTTCTTTTTTTTTTTTTTCTGCTGGCAACACAGTATTATAAAATAATTGGTTAAAATGTTTTTTTTTTTTTTTGGGGGGGGGGGGGGGGGTACGGTTCTTCCCGTACAAGAATGCCATATATGGCCATATCAAGAATTAAAGGGACACTGACACCCCCCAAATTTTTTTTCCTTTTTTGTCAGGTGATTCATTATGGTGTTGGAATACTACCCAATTAATATTTTGCTACAGAGTCACGTATTTTTTTAATAACGCCAAAAAACGCAACTGCGTGAAACCGAAACCGAAACGGAGAAGTGGAGAGGATAGCGTGAGTGGCGGAAGTCACGTGGCTACACCCGACCGTGCGGTCCTCTTTCCGAACGCAGGAGACGAAATGCGTCCGTTCGCCGTGGTATTCCTTTGCAGTTCTGTTTGTTCCGCTCGCTGTTTTGCACTTCAAGATGAGTTGTTTTGTACATTTAAGTGTTGGCAATTAGTAGTGAGTGCCCGAGTGCCGTGATGAATTCCCGTGATCAGCTCCGAAAAGAATACTCCCAAGATGTTGCGTGAAGAGTTGCCTCACATGTCCTGCATCTGAAAGTGGCCAGAGTGCACAAGTTTCCGAAAGATCAACGGGTCGGGATCAATGGCTGGCTGCAATTCCTGTAGAACCATTACGCGAAGCTCGGAAAGCGGACGTTACCCGATTCATATGCTCCTCGCATTTTGTGGAAAGTGATATACACTGAGTTCGCAGGTGTCAAAAATGGAATCCATACCATTTAGTTCAGCGACGTATCGTCCACAACAATTTTTTTTTCTGTGATAATTGTAAAAAAAGAAATGTAAACATCGCAGAATGCTTGACAAAAAAGAAATAAAATAAAAGGTACACCCACACTAGGAATCGAACCCGTGCCCTCTGCGTGTGAAGCGGACGTCTTTCCACTGAGCTACTGAAGGAACTCACTCATACGTAGTTATGCAGCGGGTAGACTATGTCAGAAGTTTGCTGCCGATTTCCCTTCAATACATGCACTCCCGGCTTGACGTCGAGCAGCACCACGCATAGGGCACATTTGCACCTCGTAAAGTAGCCGTACGCGTGCGTATTCAACTCGAAGTACGCACTTCGTGCTTGACGTTTGAGCGAGCGATGTCTTCAGCCAGGAGAAGGGACGACGGCTCGGCGACGTCTTCGTGCAATCGGCTTGCTGTTCGGGCTTGTCGTACGGGATGAGTATCAGTTCTTTTGATTGGTCCGAAATTTCTCTTTCGAAGAAAGACAGAATTCGCCAGTACCGTGAACGACAGTTCTGAAGTAGAGGTCCAACGCCCGTCGTCCGCTGCCATCCGCTAGTGCTAGTCCCACGATACGCGAAACGACGCCATGTTGAGAATTATGCAGTGAACGCACAGAAAGCTTCCGGTTGTCTGTGCTACCTTTTTTTTCAATCAACGTATTTGCAGCTTTTTTGAAGCCACAAAAAATGGGTTTCATATTTTTTTCTATTTTTAATATTGACTGTGTGCCTTCAATGACCCACGACTTTGATTAAATTTGGTGATCGCATCGATACCCTAGAAAACGGCCCGTGACCACGGAAAAGAGAGTGAGCGAGACTCGAACCGACCAGTTCTTGATCGGCGGTTTTCGGGCGGAAAGAAACCGAACTTCGAGCCACAAATTCTGTTCTGGGTAGTTGGGCTCTCATATGTCACGTACAACTAAAAACTTCGGCGAGCATAAATACCCTGTCAGTGTCCCTTTAAACAAGTAAGGTCATATATAGCCATATCTTCTATATGGTCATGTATGGCATTTCTGTGCGGGTTGGCCTGTTTTCGACATGGTGGTAGCAATAGCGCACGCGAACACGCAGATACTTTTTCTTAAGAACTGGGGAGACTCAATGATCATAACGTAGAAGTAAAGTATGGTGTACGCAGAGGACTCAGCAGACTCAAATGCGTAGCGGTGATACAAAGTGTATGTACGTTAGAGTTTATTGACGAACCTGATTAACCTCCAAAAGCGCATTTTTGCTGTCACATTTTAGGGATCAATAACGTTTATTTGGGTCTAAAGCTTTTCGGTAAAACAATAAGCAGAAGTCTTCTGAACGTGTATCGTCTCTCTGCGTTAGAGGCTTACAAATTAACGTTCGTTCATTTAAAGGGGTACTCCGGCGTTTTCTTCATAGTCCCTGATTTGCCTGAAAATTTGCTAAACACACCAACAAACATCACTGAAATAGCAACTAAAATATTAGGCCAAGGTAATTTTATTTTTTTCGCGAAGATATTGAATTTACAATTTTGGTCCTCACCGTGTTTTTCATAAGTGAAAGTCTCTACGGGCAACAATGAAAAAGTGGCGTCAGCGGAAGGCAGAGGTTCACACTCTGAACTGTAGACTTTGTTCCCAATTGATTACAAGCAGTTTCATGAACCCTTTGAAAGATCGCTCCAGCACCCGCGCCAGTAGCACGAAACGAATGCTGGGCATAGTCCATTTTTAGACTGCCCGCTCGACCTGCAAGCCTGCCTTACCCTGACGTCACGGCACTGAGAGCGCGGGTATGTTTGAATGTTGGTTTTGACATTATGTTTACGCGCCGATTTCTTAATCCCTATTTTGAATACCGCGATACTAAATAGCATACCGGAAAGGCTTAATACCGGTGATTCCGAAAATCTAGTTAGTTAGGTTAACTTAAAACGTCGCCGGAGTACCCCTTTACTGGGAAGCTAAATCGGTTTTGAATTATATTAATAAACAATTGATTCTTTTTAATCCGACTTCAAGCATCCGAATATCGCAAACAGTAGCCTATTCCATGCCCGAATTACCTAAAAAGACGCCCTTGAAGTTGCGTCAAAACCACGTTCCTTCGCGGCTGCGGGAGAGGGGAGTAAAGGAGAGAAAGGGAAAACATAACGTCCCGAAAGGACCCTCGTACGCGCTTCTTGTCTCGCAGAGCCAGCGTCGCTCGTCGTCGAGACTTGCTGCGACTAGCTGAGCTAGTTGGCGATTCATGCTTCTAAAAGATGAAAAGCTAAACGTAGGGAGACACACGAATAGAGAGAGAGAGAGAGAGAGAGAACAAGACAAATACACTGCCAGACTAGCAACCATTTGCTGAAGATAAACCCTCTCCTTCTTTCGCACCCATTAGTTTCGTATCTCGGAACTAATGGGTGTGGAAGAAAGAGAGGTTGATCTTCAGTAAATGGGTGATAGTCCAGCAGTGTGTATGTTCCGAGCACATCTTTCTGCAGAAGAGGTAGGCACCTCACCGAATCAGAGGAGCTTACGCGAACCGGAGACGAAACGAGGTAAGAATTGTAAGTTGAATGTTCTGCGAAAGATGCAATTAGAATCGCGCGTGGTCCTTTTATGTCGTCACTGCTGCGCCAACCAATCACGTTCAACAGTGGCAAGCGGCTGCATTTTTTTTTAACGTTGAGTGTTGTTTTGGGTAAAAATGATGGTGATATTTAGATTCTCCGGGAAAAACTAGACCGAAAAAAAGCATTACCTACAAAAAAAGAAGAAAAAAAAAACTTTCAGCTTTTTATTAACGACAATAAATTCATAAATGTATCGAGATTGATAAAACGCGTTTTTCTTTATGATCGCTCATGGCTCAACATTTTCCGATCAGCACCTTTGTTTGGACATACACTACAACATAAAAATTCAACGCGGAAAAAAAAAAAAAGTAAAAGGATGCCTGTAAAGAAGCAAACTTTGTTGTAATAAATGGTCACGCTTTTTTTCCTAGCCAATACACGTTAAACACTCGTGCATTCCTTGTTCTTCTTTTTTTTTTCTTTTTTTTTATATATTCAGACGCATGCATATATGTACGACATGCCCACCGTTTTCAGTCGGTTTAAAACCGGAAAAGGTCCACATGTCGTGCGCTCGCCGCCGAGCTTTCGCGTTGTTTCGGGCATGAATTATTCAGGGGAACCACGCGCCTTTTGAGATATTTCTTTCTCTCTCTCTCTCCAAAACAGCGCAGATGTCTCGGTGGATGCAAAGTGCTATCGATTGGGCACGTCACTACGCTCCCGTCACCCACCAAAAGCTGACAGTGCGGTGGAAGCTGCGTGCTCGTTGTAACCAATCATACGCTTATCCTTGACCACGCGACCACGCCCCCGCCCAGACCTGTCCGTAATGCTTTACAAGTAACGAGTTACTTGTACCTAGTTACTTCTCTTTTTGTTTTGGTAACGAAGTAACGTCTTCGTTACGTTCGAGGAATTGAACGAGTAATTTATTTTCGTTACTTTTTGATGAAGTGACAAGAAACCGTATGTAGTTAGTTACCTTTGGACGGGAACGTGTGCAACACAAATACCCGACCCAATTTTCATGCCAGGTCGCGCCTGTATTTTTCACGACGAGAAAACGATAGATAGATCATTAAAAAAATGGGCATAAAGTACGCCAGTATATAGCCACAGTTATCCCTTAATGAACGCGTTAAAAAGCGAGAGATTATTAACGACCACAAATATTGGAAGCGGCTACTGCTTTATAAAAAGGAAGCTTTCGAAGTAACGAGAGAATAATGCGTTACTTGCCAGCTGATGTGACGCGATTCTTTTTGATCGCAGTAACGAGTGGCGTATTTGGTTACTTATGAATGAGTAGCGAGTAACGCGTTTAGTTACTTTATTTCGGCGACGTGGTGGACGTGTCTGTTCCCGCCCCATACCCATGAGCTAAGAAGCCGGGGGGGGGGGGGGGGGAGCTGATGAAAGGGAGGCAGATGATTGGTCGGGCGAGCACGTAGCTTCCACCACACTGTCAGCTTAGGCGGTGAACTTAGTTGGTATAGGGGACTCGTGCAACCCTTCTGCGATCGGGAGAATGTGTTTTTTTTTTATTATCATTATTTTTGTGAGATAGAACGTTGAATCGAAATCTACGTGCTTAATCGACGGTTTGATATGCTCGATTGACCGTACTAAGCGACCGTAGAGAGTGTCTTGCGCAGCTTCTGATTAGGATTGCATAGGAGTCCATGTCGTTGTTTTATCATTAAAATCTTTGGGATTTTTTTTTTTTTTACCACGTTAGAAATATTTTACGATCGTTATATTAGCTACCAGCGAACAATAAAATATTATTTTGGAATTTTCGCGTTCTAGAAGGCCCAACTATCTTCTGAAGGTGCTGTAACACTATCGACGTGCGACGTTGTCAGTTCTGTTATGAATTTGAACCTATGAAGTCTCTGTAAACGTAAAAACCAAGGGTGAAGTTGCGTTGACAAAATGAAACGGATTTACTAACATACTGCGTCAATATTCGTGGCGTGCTATAAAAACCTTTACGTTGATTTTTTTTAAGCCACAGAGACAGTTAATCCGGGCGAGCAAATAGGAGGTCTCCAGCGAATTACGAAAAACAAAACCAATGAGACATAAATAATTTTAAAAAAATGATGTGCGCAGAATGTTTTACTCGCACAATGTCCCTGCACACATCGCAGTTTCAAAACATAATCGTACTCTGAGCTTCATATTCAGCTCAGAATAGAATTCGGAGGCGTCTCCGAGGTAAGCAGGAATGTGAACTTAAACGGTTTTTAGAGAACAATTTGCAACCAGGTTTCATAACCTGTTTTCTGTCCCAGTCCATATTGCAGCAATAACTTTGTCGGGACGTGTTTCAGGGTGTAACCTTCTTTCACTGCTAGCTAATATAAGTGGGATCTCACTTAACCTCACAAACGAGGACATTCAAACGGAAAACGGCCTCGAAATATTTGTTATAATCTACAAGCAAAAAAAAAAACGAAAAAAAGAACAGATTTTGCGCAGTATATATATATATGCTTATATCTATATTTTTGTGATGTAGGCGCTGTCAAATGTGTCCCAAATGTCGAAACATTCGGAAACGAACGCAACCGTTTGCTAACGCAGCTTTGTCAGTGCCAAGACAATCGTTCAAATGGGGGCCTCGACCACACGAGACGCTCGATGGATTATTCTGTCCAATTCCAAGTGTATACGTATACCGTATCTTAGGAAATTCCCTCGGCTCAGCTCACGAGAAGGGCGATCGGTTTGATATTGCTTCAGTGGTGTCTTCTGCCACTGAAACTGTAGTCACGCCGGTCGTGCATTGTGCAATAGACACGCCGTTCGCTGCAGGCAAGATGGCAAAATTATCTGCGGACACGTCACAAGAGAATAGGTCAAAGTACGTCTGCTTCGTACATCCGTATGCTTCAAACAGATGTCTACAGAGGCAGTTTTTGTGTAGTTTTTGTTCAACCAATATTACCGGATCGGCATTCGAGTAGGAAACGTGCTCGGACACTGTCTGCATGCTGTCTTTCGTATGATGTATATCAGAAGTGGAAACCGCGACTTAAGACATCTGGAGCGTTTACTTTCCCGCAAAGCACATGGTTGTACAAACCACTGCTACCAACAAAGCGAGCTCGGAGAACGACGAGGCCGAAATATTTGTTCTGACCTAAAAAAACAAAAACACCCGGCACCGTGGCACTGAGTGTGTCGTTTCACCATGCTCAGTACGAAAGCGCTGACTGATTTTTTTTTTTTTTAGGCCTATACATACTTTCAGACTCGCCATTCGCCGAGCTCGCACCGTAGATTGCAGCGATTGGCTCTCATAAGTGCTTTGAGGGAAAGTAAGCGTTCCAGATTTGTTAGAGTTTACCGTCCATCTTTCTCATTCAATGAGCATATCCAACAAATGTCTATAATTGGTGTATCGAGTGGTCCGCATGTATACTACTATAGACACGGAGACCTAGGAAAGTAACCTACACATCTGGCCTTGTATGTGCTACATGTGAGTAGTGTTTATCGGTGAGTTTTACTTGTTAATAATGGGCGTTAATAATGAGTAAAAAAGACATATGTTACCTTACTATTTGCCACATAAATAATGTAATAATAATTAAAAAAACTACAAGTCAGTACAGCTAGCTGTATAGACCAGTTTTATGCTCAACACCGTGCCACACCCTAAAAGATATTTGTGAGTTTACTTTTCTGCAGAACACGAAGACAACCAATCACGCTGAACAATACAAAACTTTCATCGAATGATGAAGCTCAGATTACGCTCAGACTTTACAAAAAAAAAAAAAAAAAAACTATGAGCGAATAAAACTTCAAGCGTAATGCACTAGAGCAAATCGAATTCGTTTGTTACTAACCGTATTCTGAGTTCCCCTATTGGTTGGGATCTTTTTTACACGAGCTGCGATTGGCTATCTTTGTGCTCAGCAGAAAAGTGAACTCGCAGACTCTGGTTAGATTGCGGCTCCCGCTGCCAATACGCTTCGCAGAGTCCATCCACGTTAACAGTATTTCAACCATGTATCGATAAATCTCCGTGTCTCCACTACCACGAAACAATTTTGGGGGTATTTAAGGTCTTCTAATATGTTCTTTTCGCACAAATTACGTTCTCAAGAGTCTATAGCCCTTCTTTACGCAGGCATTTTGGGATAGCGGATGATCGTTAATTTATATTCGTTTCAGTAACTATCACAAGGATCAGGCAAATTGGTAAAAAAACGTACAAAAGTGGGCAGTGGTAGCCGAATTTTATATATTTTTTTCCTGCGTGCACATGCCTACTTCAGGGGCGTTTTTCTGCGGAGCAGGTACCGCTAGCCGGCGCTGCCTATACCAACATTTCTCGTCCTGCCCATTCACGTTAATAGCGCGGCCCGTTCAATCAGCCCAAACTCGACAATCACGAAACGTATCTCATGGTCGTTAAGAAGCTTAAACTGTACGCCCTTTGCATAAATTACCTTATCCAGAGTGTTCACCATTTAAGGGTCCCCGGACTTCGCTAAATTTAGGGTAATTAACTGATTTGTGTTCGTTTTGTTTTTTGTTTTTCCGTTGTTTTTGTTGTCCTTTTTCTTTCAGAGATAAGGATTCTTCTGTTCAGAGTCTGTTGGGCGAGTCGAGTTTTCCATTAGCTTTCTGGCGATGCGAATGGAGTACAGCGTAATAGGACGATAAAGTAAAGTGTCCGTTTTCGCTGTTCGTTCGCGAACAACGAAACGAATATCATCGGGGGCGCAGGCGCGGAAATTGAATCTCTGGTAAAATTTCCAGGTCTTCAGGAAAGAGTCATCAAGGGATCTGTTTTAGTTTTGGTGCTCATGGAGCTAGTGTACGACGAAATAGGTAGAACCCGATTCTTTCTTCTAATCTTCCGGGACATTTCGTCGTTGCTGTGTACGCTCTCAAAGGAAAAAAAAGAACACGTTTGTCGTTTTAGGTTTGGTGAGAGGGTTGATGGTCGGGCGATATTAAACGACCCGCGGATTTTAAATTGAACGACTGATCTGTTTGTTATGTTTGTTCGTAAATGATGGTTACTTCGTAACCTTTTTGTTTTGGCCGAGTAGTCTTTCGTACCTGGCGCGCTCTGTACACCACTGTATTGTGTAATGTTTTTTTGTTTTTTTTTTGTGCGTGTCTCTTCGTTTTGCTCCTGATTTTCCTTTAAGAATTCGCAACCTCATTTGTTTGTTAATACATCTATAAATTTTATATTCTTTGTACCGTTTTCTCATTAGTGACTGGTGAGCAGTATCGAGCGCATAGTCTAAAACATCTGGTGCTTCTGCTTTTCCGAGCAACATTTGGGAGAGCCTAAGGCTGCAATCTATAGACGAGGCTGGAAATATGGTAGAACCTAAAAAGAAGAACGGTTTGCGTTATGCGTATGAGTAGGACATCAGTTAAATATCATGTTCAGTGTCATAGAGTTATGGTATGTATACGCTAGAGGTTCAAATGCCGCTAGTGTCAATATGCGACTTCCTGGGTGCAAATTGAAGCGGACACCAACCCGTCCACGTTTGCTGTGCTCCTGTGCATTCCTATAGAAAAAGGGCGTGTGCATTTCGCCTCTTAGCCGGAAAAAAACGTGAATCACATTTAGTGTTTCGGTCGTACCGAATAGTATGTACCTTTACTAACGCTGTAAAAGTGTAATTGCTTTAGTCACTGTATTTTATTTCATTAGTGAACGATGTTAACATTCGCTACATTTCAGAGCCCAAACCCGTGTTCCACAGGAGGTCTGTAAACACGAGCGACGAATCTAAGCGAAATAATATTCTAAAGGTATGTATAATGTGTTCAAGGTTCGCCAGCATTTCTTTGTCGTTGATATAACGCCAATATGCCAGTCCTGTCAGATATTTGAAAAGTACCCCGTCGTGCATCTTTAGGAGCGGTTCAAACATTCGAAACGTAAAGAATAAAGTACGTCAAGTATGAAAGGTGTCTCTGTTTTTATTTCCTCTCGGGCAGCTTTTATCGGGCACCTGTTCTCTGGCTTCTCCCTATTTGCAAAGATTTAGAGCGTGCGGGTGATGATTGTGAAACCAGAACGAGCATCTTGGCACATATCCACGGATAGAGAGAATAAAGCAATACTTTTTTTTATGGGGGTTGCGGTGACGTCAGCATGACGCCAGAGTTTTGATTGACTTTGATTGGAAGGATAGTGGGTAGAACTCAAGGCATCTAGCCTTGTGGTCTACCCACTATTTTCTTCGATCAGCCAATAAGAGCTCGGCGTTCTGACATCATCGCAACCCCTGCGCAAGAAGCAGACGAACATGCGCTCCGCATTGCAAGTCGGACTCTATTGACTTGAATTTCACTTAATTTTGATCCTCTACAAGTTACTGGTCCAGTTTTACTGCGTAGTTCTTACAGTCTCTTGGTTTTCCCCGTCTTCTTCATTTGCTTGCTACGTAAATCCCACATGCAGAAACGCGCCGACGCCGTGCTCGCGCTAATAGTGCCCGACAGTGCGCATGGATGCATGTATGAAACTGCTTCAGCACTGTGTTTAATGAGACAAATATTTTGTCAGTAAACCGTTACTGACCAATCTTTTTATTTACGTGATTGATAAATGCTTCAAACTATTTACTATGCGTTGTAATTATTCGTATTATGTATTTGCTCATATAATCGAGCGCAGAGAAATATGCATCCGTTTTCCTCCGTAGAAACGCATTATCGGAAGTCAATTTTCGACTGGTCACTGTTCACTTCAATTGGCACTAGCACATTAACGCCAGCTGAACTTCTATCGCATATTATAATAACTTAATGTTCAGGGTCACAGTCCAAACTGTTTTTTTTAGAGCTTAACATACGTTCAGCTTCGCCATTTGCCTAGCACCCTCCGTAGATTTCAATGATTGGCTCACCCTACTGCTTTGTGGGGAAAGCAGACGCACAAGTCTTCAAAGTGTACGCAGGAAGGTTCATGATTTAAGACAACCCTGGGAAAGGGGAAACAAGAACAAACATGACCAAGTCTTTTGAAACTTCTTCGTGTTTGTCCTTTTTTGTTTCCCCTGTCACAGGGTTGTATTAAATCATGAATGTACACCAGCTCCCCTACGGCTTATCACTCATTGCAGGAAGGTTGTTGAGAAAATCATATTGTGTAACCAAGCTTCCCAATTTGGCTCTCAGCAAGCCTAACCAAAGGATCTCCTCATCTCACAGTAGCTATTGGACTAAACGAATCAATAATTATAAATCGCCCCTACATGGTGATCTTCCAAGAACGCTTGCACGACAATTTAAGTCCTAAATGGTTTCCTTTCTCCCTTATGAATCCTGCCATTATTACAAAACAGATTTTTTTTCTTGCACACATCTTCAAAAAAAAAAAAAAAGGTTGTTTCAGAACACAGGGGAGAAAAAAAGTTTTGAGTAGTTCTTTTTTTTTTACATAGAGACAAATATTTGTGAAATGAGAAAACAATCTCAGGCAGCGCGGCCTTCAATAGACAATTTTCTAGTAGCTGCTGCGCCAATTATCTTTGTTTGAGCACGCACTCTAGGCATGTATTAGACACGAAAGCTGCGCCAGCGTTCGGCTTGAACTAGGCTTAGCTTTTATCAAGGTCGAGTGCGTTGGGCGAGGGCTCGGATCCAATCAGGCGCTTCGCGCCCATGTATGGATGGATGATAATGGCTATACACTTTGTAACAGGCGTCAGCTTGCGCCACCTAGCTTAACATTTTGTCATTCCTTCTATCTTAAGATTTGTATAAATGTTTTTCTAATACAATCCCCCCACCCTTTAAAATGTTTCCATTGCTTATTTTATATGTATTTTTACCCAAACAATGGCGACGGCCAATGTTGCTTGATGGGGTTTTAAAAAGCGTCTATTAAAATAAACACTGACAGTGTTTTCCCTCTGACTGGTATTATTTGTGACTGGAAATAAATGAGGAACACAGCTGGCGATCATAGAATCCTCCGAGACATAACACCTTTATTATACTGGACGAACAGAACGCACACGAAGTGAAGGTTCACCCCAAAAGCTACTCATCTATTCTACACTATTACGATTCACTGGTTTATAAAGAATCGATGACACGTTTTGCTTCGCGTATGTACAACTAAAAAAGGAACCTCCTGTACACCTCGGAATGGCACCCGACGTGTCGCTAAGAGACCTCATTTCTCTGGGGCTCATTGTATGTACACCCTATTTACAAGCCATGCGCGGGTTCTCCACTCGGAGACATGGTCTGTACAGCTCGGAAAACATTATACAGTAATGGCGTGTATCTGGTGCCTGGAACGCTTCCCCGACCGGTGCGTTCAGCGTCCTATACTGCCCATGCATCGAAGGTGGTCCCGAAGTAGCTACAAATGACGTCATAAAAAGGGGAGCGACATTGATGGCGGATGCCGCCGTCCTGCCAGTTAGCCCTAGAAGTTCCGGCGGGAAATTCCGAGCGAACGCGAGTGTCGGTGTCGTCATCGTCATCAAGACGGAGACAGACCTGTAGCAGTACAGACGTCTGCCACGTCTACCACCGCTGGTGTGACACCGCCAGGATCGCGGCAGGCGACAGTATGACGTTTTGTGACGTCATCAGGCAAAAGCCATGGGACCGGACTTGACGAAGCGGTAAGCACACCCGTCGGAGACGCCTTCCATGCTCCATAGCTGTGTAGAACTTTTCCAACAAGAAACATTGTTGACATGAATATCCATATCGAGGTCATGGGCCTACAAAAATATGATTATATGTGAGCCGAACTCAGCGGGAATACAACAGCAACAACTCGTGAATATGTGTGTAGATGTACAAGCAGAGACACTGATGGACATCTGAATGCACCCAACGTTGCCGAGTTCGCGGCTGTTTCGACGTCCTGTGATTGTGTACATTGTGACATGTATGAACCGAGCCATACATGTCAGAACATATGGAGCATCAATGGTAACTATAATGGGCAGGTGAATATATAAGATGTGGAATGGGGTGGTATGCGGTTGAGATAGCAAAATATCTTGAGGAATATGGTGTCATGTGTTATAGTATACCTAATCAGTATTTGTTTGCTCGGAGCTCTTGCTCTTTTGAATGCTAACCCTACGCTCTCATTAGTACCATGGCGTATACTTCACCACGATACGCCTGGAACACCAATCATTGATCCTCCTTTAACCAGATCAGCCAATGAGAATAGCCACGGGTATCATGCACCAGTGAAAATGCGTCTCAGTAGGTTAAAGGTCGATGTCTCCCGACTACAGAAGCCGCATGGTCATTGTACGATAATACCGATCGTGCGTTTTATTGGCTGAACTAACTAAATCCTAAAGAATAACAAACGGCTGGTGTTCTAAGTGTATCACGGAGAAGACAAAAAACAAAAACAACGTACAGTAGCTTCTGAGAGCGCATTAGCACGCAAGAAGCACAAGGAGCAGTAAACATTTTATAAAATATATGCACGTACTTTGGGGTGAAATACTGGACATTATTGACACGAACGTCGGCTGGCGTGGAATTCATGGCAAAGTCTGCGCACACGTTCACTAAAAAATGTCCGGTCACGTTTCCGATGAACTGGAACACAAAATCATTTGGCATGTATTCGCAGATAATCTTTCTAAATGCATTTAAAAAGCTCAAGATAATTTTAACTGCATACGTTCATTTTCAATATACTTACACAGCTTTTTTTCTCCACAATGTCGTATGCGGTTTCTGACCGGCAGTGTGTGTACCTAAATCATTTTGTGTAATCATTATATCAACTGGGACTGCCACTAGTTTCGGCGCCATAAACGCTTAGATCACTTCAGCATATGCCACTGCCCCAAGAAAGTCCTATAACTCGGCTGAATTCGTGTTTTCATGTCTTGTTACATTGAGCATTTCAGCCATCTACCGGACAACGAAAGCAATGCAAGTTCTGTGGACCTCATAAGCTGAGCAAGGTAACATTAGAAACACATATGGGGCTTAGAACGCCAATACCCAAGACAGAAGTATATCTAAAGGCCGTGGTCACACTGCAAATACATCATGTAAAAACAGTCTGCGGACACTTTCGTTTGTTTTCTAATGATCTTTCGCATTGGTAGTACAAAAAATGTCTGCAGACATGTTCAAAGCATGGAAATGTATGAAGCAAATACGCTTCGAAGATGCTTGAGGCATGTCCGCAGACAACCATCATGTCTGCAGAAAAGACCGTGTCTTTTATATGATGTATAGAACAGTGTGACTGCGGCTTAAAGAAGGGCACACGCTAGGAGACACATGCTGAAGGAAAATAAAAGCGCGGACGTCATATGTTTTTCAGAAACGCTCGTAAATATCGTCAAGGTCCACGCGGTGACGATGACCTGTAACACCATTGCGTCGCTTTCGTAGACACTCACACACACAACCGCACTCATGTCCCACAGCTCGAGTTTGTTTTGTAACCGAGTGTCACAGTTCTCCTGGTCCGAGACGCAAAGTTCTGCGCGAGGCACCGTTTCAACTGGTGATCTCGACCAGGAGGGCTTCGGAGGGCTCGAGGTAAAGTTCTCTGAAGTTGACCCGAGTCGGGAGGCTCGCTCCGGTGCCTGCAACGACGTTGCCCTCAAACCAGAAGTCCGAGAGGTCCCTGGTGACGCCGACTGGCGCGAAGTTGATGACCGCACCATAGCGAGCCCGCCGGGGATAGAAGCGCTCCAGGACCAGGACGTCGGAGGCTTGAGAGAGGACCCTGCAGTTGGACTTCTTGCGGCGGAAGTTGGGGACACCGTCCATGAAGAGGGTGACGATGTCGCTTTTGACGTCCGTGAGTCTGGCCAGGGCGTCGATAACCTCCGTTGCGTTGTCCACGTTCCTGGACGTGTGGTCCGGGTGAACCGGGATCCATGGAGTGGACCGGGTGAAGTTGGCTTGCGGGGAGTCATTCCACTGCATCAGACCCAGCTGCCCTGTGCGGTAAGGCTTGAAAGACAACAAACAAAGCGGGACTTTTATAACCTCTGTGTGAGACTTCAAATACACTAAAGATAATTGAGTGGCCAATTGCATTGACCAGTTAACGGTAGTAAGGTCTAGAACTCGGCCTGTTGGTAAAGCGCATGTTAAACTTAAAACGTTTAAAAACGCTCAAAAACAATGACTAATAAAACAGTGCACTCTCTTTTGCGCTCCTCTTGTTGGTCATTGTTTTGAAGCACTCTTAAATATTTATTAGTTCGACTAGTCAACAACTTACTTACATGATGCCCTAATGCGTTTACAGACTTAGGCGTCTGTTTTCCAGGAAGAGCACTCGGAGAGCCGATCACCGCGATCCTATGAGCGAGCATTACAAAAAACAAGAGCGTAAAATTATATATATATATATATATATATATATATATATATATATATATATATATATATATATATATATATATATATATATATGTCCGCTTTGTGATACCCATATTGACACTTAACGTGCTCGGTTAAAGAGCTACACGCAGGAGCATTTTTACTGTGGTTGCCATTTATCGCACAGTAGTCTCACAAGCTCCTTCAAGTGCACAACATCGCGATGAAGTCAGTAAACCAATGGCTGTTTTTTTATTTATTCAGTTAAAAATTTTATACTGTCATGTTGTCTCAGCGGCAAAAAGACGGGGATGTTGTGTTACCACTGAGACTGGACGAGCTGCCCTCTGAATCAACTGATTAAAGGGCGACCAGCTGTTGCTGTCCTGGAAGTATGGCGCAGAAGACAATCGGGTACTTGAGAATGCATATCTCTTTATGTTATGCTTTCTTTTCTTACCAGACGTCCTTCCATCTACACAGAAAAGAATTAGTGTACCCTTGAACTGCTGCTTAAAACACGAAGGTTTTTCTCAACGTACAAATTAATTTCTATCTTGTTGTCTATTGCAGCCGCTTTTTCTCCAAAGGGACACCAGATGAGAAACGAGTGGCGAGCGACGACCATGCGGAATAATTATATATCCGAGACAAACCAAGAAGAAGAAAAAGTGACTAAACCGTATTCTCTTGGGCTCATCTGTTGTTCTCTTTTTTTTTTCTCTTTTTTTTTTCTTTTTAGTTTCGTTCCTCGTTAGGATGGCGAAAACAATTGCGACGGGGAATTTAGAATCTGCATTGGAGATTTTCCCGCCTGATTTTGTTGTTTTGTAACGGGACCGCATAGACGGCTGGCAGTTTTAGTTAGAGTTTTTAACGCCTTGAGTTAGCAAGAGGAGAGTCTTCTCATCGGAAGGCTTCTACACCCATTGGTCCGCACTAAAATCCCAGTTCGTGTTTTGAGCTTTGGATGGTTCCACTAGCTGAACATTGTGGCGTGAATTGTACAGCCTGCGGAATAGCGAGTACCCAGCTGCGCTCGAAACTCGGCACGCCGGGTGGGGCCGGTGCGGCAGTCGGCGCTTAGAGCGGGAAGCGAGCGGAGCGGAGCGGAGCGAGGCGTTTCTGAGCGAAGCGTGGTCTGTTTGGCAGCCTAGCTTGGAGTGTCAAGCTAGCGTTGCCGCGTTGACTTTAGCAGACGGTATTCGGAAAACGGCGTCTGGTGTTGCTGGCTTCAGACACTTCCTTTGTGTGTGAGTCCATCCAGTAGACGCTCAGTTTCCATGGTGAGGGTAGACGCTATCCTGTGCTGGTCACCCTTACGACAATTCACAGGTCGGAAAAATAACTTTGTTTTCATTTGAAGAAAACCAATGATTAGCTTTCCCGCTTCTAAGCGCACTGGTGCTTTGGGGTAAGATTACGTCCAGCACCCTTTCGGAGTATAAGTCAGCATCATACACTCAACCAGTACTGATGGCTAATTTGGAACTGACACTCTTTGCTTCAGGAATGTGATCGCCCTTTGATGGCTCGGTAAAAAAATTGAAATCCAAAGAAATAGGATTGTACCTTTATCTGGTCATATATACAAACTCGCCTGACCAATAGAGCATATAAAAATAACTTAGCGTCAGTCTTTGTATATCTTTTGTATAACCGTTAAACCAACGATTTGAAGTTTTAACCCATTGACGTCATCTTAGAAGCCCTAAGCTTTTACAACATTTAGAATATCGAGGACGCAGTCATATTTCTTTATTCACTGCACATGAATTTCGTTAAAAAAAAAACAACAAAAAACGAGGGCCTTCCACTTCTGGCTTTAATTAGAACGGCGCTCACTCGCCCAATCCGGACGTATTCATTAAGCGAACACACTGTACTCCGAATCTACGACAGCCTGTACCTCATTATTCCTTAGGTGTCATTAATTCGAGTTAGTGGCTCTAGTATAGCCGTCCTCCATTCCTCGTGCAGAAACCGAAGGACAAAGAGGTTAACGAAGACAAAGCACTTCCGGACGAGCCTCAACCTCTTCGAACTACCTCTCAAGACAAAAGGCGGTGCTGTTCTCTACTTCTCGCCCTGGGGTGCCCAGATCGCAGAGTGTTTCCAACTTCTCGGTCGCGCTCACGTGGTGGCGAATGGACCCCGTTTGCAATCCGATCTGCGAGAAAGGGACGAAAGCGTTGGTCGTTCGCAAGCGTCTCTGCCTTTTTCGCCCGCTTTTCTTTTCTCCACGCGACAACGCGAAACGGATCCGCACTAGCTACCAATACGCCCAGGAGGCGTCCGCCATTAAATTGGAAACACTCTCCGCGGTTTAAACTGCTCGCTCTCTTAAATCCAGGCCCTCTATCGTCCTGTTTTCCATCGGCGCTCGTTTCGCCTTCGTAATTATAGATCGAGTATTTCGAGAAAAAAAAAATAGAATTGGTTTGTTTGGTGTTGTAGTACTCTAACCGAGAACGCGAGTCTTGTGCAAACTAGTTTGTTTACCAAAGGCACAAAAAGGCGCGTTCTGTTTTTCTTTTCTTTTCTGTATTATGGGGAAGTGGATAGATAGGTCGGAACCAAAAGCAGTGCCAACAAGGCGGCGCGGTGGCTCGGAAGCTGTGAAGCTGTATTTACACTAGACTACAGCTTCGTTCTCCTTGAAAGACTTCGGTCTGGAGTGAGGTTGGCTTCCGCCCGGTTGGCTCGCGATCAAACGCACCCCGTTGTTTTCCTTTCGTAAATCGAAGGCAGCAGGCAAAGGAGGCCCGTACGCAAGCGTTCGGAACGAAGCAATTCCACGCAGACGCCGAGGCGCTCCGAGAAAGAAGACAAATGCACCTCGTCGCCGAACTGTAAGAATTCTGAATTTGCGCTGGCCAAGTGCGGAAAATTGAGAGCTCGAGAAAGTCGGCTCATGGGAATCGAATATTTAGTGTTTGTTTTATGTACTGTTGTGTATTGCGTGCCTGAGGGCTGCACGTTACACTTGTCTGCCCCGTTCCAGTGTCTATAGACCTTTCCAGTGTTTACAAAATCACAGTCCAGCGTGCGATCTTCACAGCCCAGCACGTGCGTGGTCGTCGCTTCGGAAAGCGAGCAAAGCACGCGCCATACGCACGAACGCTCAAAATGGCACCGGCCAGAAGCTCGTTTTTGGAAAGGTCTATAGACCTTTTCTTTAACGGCGCCGCCATCTTGAGAATTGCGGCGCCGACGACGCCGTCTAGCGGTTTAGAAAAAGAAATACCGGCTAGTTCTGGCAGCACAGCTATCTGGGTAGGCAACGGTGTGGGTATGGGGGGAACTTGGCTAGACTTGGCTATGGTGGGCTGCAATAACTTGGTTGGAGCTTGTCCGGTTGAATCCAACTGGCTAGTCACAGGCCATCACCTTGCCTCCTCGAGAGAACGACGACGAAGACGGTGGGGTGTTAGATTGAGTTTCCACAGCGAAGGAATATATGAGCAGTTTAATGTAGTCTATGCAGGTAAGCTCTCGGGATTTGATAGCTCCATCTTGAGTGGTGGCATGTAGACTTTTTCATAATTTTCACATACCATGGGGCTTGCAGTGATAACCTAATTGAACCCCCTGCGCGGGAATTAAAATCGGTCCTCTTGTCGTAGACAAAGTGGTCGTGAGCTTAAACGTAACGTTGAGTCTCATACGAATCTCTTGCGATTCAAGCTCGCAATCGACTGACTTCATAAATAAGGATTCTTGGGGAAAATGCGAAGCTCGATAACCATGCAGCCACACTCGCGCTGCAGCTTCTTGTGCTCATAGTCATGGCACACTTTCTGCTATTGTTCTTATGCTTTTTAAAATTATTTATCCATCCGACGACCGTAGATTTTCGGAAATTGCAGCACGGTAAAAAGGAGCACTCGGAACTACCTCATACACGACGTCCGTTTTTAAGCCTTTTCGCCCATACCCTTGGCGGTTGCATACCCTGTGTCAGCGGGCAATCCAAAAATGCACTAGGTCGAGGGTACGTCAGTTACTGGCTGGTTTGAGGATATGCGAAAAAGGTCTATACACCAAGGCGCGACTCTGACGTCGCACCGCTGTGGTGGCGCTGTCGTCGGCGTGGCGCATGCGCAGGGGCGTTCCTTAACGCAAATTCCGTTTCTGCGCATGCTTACAAACGGTAAGCCTGTTTGTGAACAGCGTGTTGCTCTGTACGGAGGTAACCCGAGGGAGAGGAGGAGATGAGAGCTCGCGGTGACGTCAAAGCGCGGCCGACGTTCTCATTGGAAGAATTAGAGGGTAGACAGAAAAGCTGGCTGCTTTTGTCTTCACTCACTGCCTCCGTCCGATCAGAGTGGAACAAGAGCGCCGTCGGCACCTCGCGCAGTGTCTGGCCTTTGAGTATATACTCAATGTCCTTTCAATCAGAGCTCAGCGCTTTGACGTCACTGCACGCTCTTATATATCTTGCTCTGTCATCAGTTTCTGTCCGCACAACTCGAGTGAAGAATGCTGAGTCACTGGGGCCGTGTACAGAAGAGAGCAATTACGCATGTTTCAGGACGCGTTCGGTAGCTCCAGTAGGCAACCATGATAGCGTGCTGAGGTGGGCGGACACACTCGTTGAGGTATCAACGGGATGGGATACATTTCAGGAAAGGAAAAGAGAGGCATCTGCTCTAATCCAGGTAAAGATTGGTAGAGCTGCACTGCAGTGGATGATGGAGGTAAATAAAAATGATAGGAATGCAGCAAAAAGGTTTTGGGAGCCCACCGATGCACAGGGAAGAAAAAACAGAAGGGTTCCATCGTTCATTGACCACACAAGAGGGGATAAGTGTAGAGGGCGACGAGGCAAGAGAATTTATTAGGCAAACAATAGAGGCAACTCTCGCAGAACTTGAACCGAACGAGATTGGGCAGAACACAAACAGCAACACGGCACAAGACGAGACGACCACGGGGGAATGGGATAGAGCAGAAAGTAAAGTACCTGCTGGAACAGCGACAGTCCCAGATGAAATCGGAATGAGACTAGTCAAGACACTAGGAACAGAAAGCAAATGAAAGTTAAGACGGGCAACTGATCAAATAATAATGGGGGAGCGCTAGGTATCCAATGACTGGCGACTACGCAGAATGAGGTTACTATATAAATGCAAGGTAAAGAAGAATAGCATAACATCATACTGTTCAATAGCGGTAACTACTGTCCTGTACAGATAGCGATGCATGCAATAAAAAGATGAATGGAAGAATGGGCCGAAAACATTTTAGGTGGGCTACCGAACGGGTTCCAAAGAGATAGAAGATTAGATGATAACCTATTCATCACCACTCAATGTACAAAGGGGCACATACGAGTAAAAAACCGCAATGAATAGCATTTATAGACATTAAAGGGGCATACGACAATGTTCGCGAGGAAAAACTTTGGGTACAGATGAGAGAGTGTGATTTAGATGCAGATTTGATCAGTTTTTACAACAGGAATACACAGATAATAAGATTCTTATAACATGGGAAGTAGAAATAACAGAACAGGCAGAAATAAAAAGAGGACACAGGCAGGGTTGTCCCCTAGCACCTCTACTTTTTATGATATACCTGACTACAATAGAAGAGAAATTAGAAGAGTGCAATTTAGGTTTTGATGTGTCATATATGAAGAGGGGGAAAGTAAACCAAGTTATACCAGGAGGGTTCTACGCAGACAACACTGTACTGTTCGCAGAAAGCCGGGATAGGTTTCAGAAGCTGATTAAGATCTGTGAAAGGAAGGAGACTCTCTGCGCCTGAAATTCAGTAGCGACAAGTCGAGAATATAAGTATATAACGATTAGGAGGGGGACCCGCTGAAAATTCAAGACGTTTTAATAGAACCCGTAGAGAAGTTTAAATACCTAGAAGTATGGTTCAATGAGGGAAAACAATACTTAGAAGAACATAAATAAAATATGGTAAAGAGAAGAAAAAGGATTGCAGCAATTATCAAGTGTAGGGCGCCATGGAATTCAAATAGATTTGAAGTTGTTAGGTAAATAGGGAAAGGAGTCATGGTGCCGTTGTTGTCTTTTGACAATGCTGTATTATGCATAAAATCTGAGGTCCAGTCGAGCATGGAGACCCGGGAGAGGAGCGTGGGCAGACTTGTATTGGGGGCACATGGGAATGCACCAAATGAAGGAGTCCAGGGAGACATGCGCTGGGCATCTTTCGAGGCTAAAGAGGCGATCAGTAAGTTGAAATTCGAACAAAGGCTGGACATAATTGAGAACACACGATGGGCGAGAAAGGTACATAAGCATCTATACATGACAAGTTTGAACACTAACTGGACAAGCCAAACCCGAAAACTAAAATTCGAATGGCGGCAGTCAAGTGCGGGGGCAGAACAGACTACCTCTGTGAAAAAGGAAGTAAAAGAAGCCGAGAGAAAGTTGTGGGAAAAAATAATGCAGGGAAAATCGGCCTTAACTATGCACAAGGGAAGAAAACACAAAACAAGGAAGGAACATTGGTACGATAATTCGCGTGGGAGCTCGTTGTTATCCGAGGACATAGGACAAAGTACGAGGAATTGAATACGCGGTGTGCAGTATGCCAAGGGGAAAACGAGACAATAGAACATGCGGTGTTGAGCTGCACTGGGTTTGCTCCCTCCCTCACGGAGGGGGCGACGGATTTAGCCGGAGCGCGGGGGTTTACAGATGGGAATAGAAGAATGGATTACAAGTGCATTTTAATATCAAAGAGGAGATTGAAAGACTGGTGGAGATTATCTGGGAGAATTGAATGACGTATAACCAACTGACACAGCTGGGGACAGGCGGTACAAAGGCAAATTGGGACTCCCTCCCGCGTGGCTCCGGCCCAAAGTCTCCACTCTGTTTCCCAGTGGGCCCAGTGCCGGGGTAATCCCGACTAGGTTTGACCAAAGGAAAACTGGCTACTTCTCCGGGAGGAAGAGGCGGGGGGTGAAGTTTTTAGTTTTTTTTTTGCCCGATCCTCCAAAGGTCATCCGGCACTCTAAGAAATGCCTGCGCGTCTACTTACCCGCAGTACACTCAAAGAGCAAATCTTTTCGATCTACGAAATCAGCTCAGCGAATGATGAGGCGGAACTTCCGTTTAGACCTAAAAAATGAAGTCTGCGCCGTGGTATTACGCAATGCAAAGCGTCATGTTTGCATTGCGTAATGTAACAGCGATATTTAATTTTGAGGTCCAACCAGATGTTCCTCCTCATCATTCGCTGAGCTGATTTTGTAGATCGCAGATATTGGCTCTTTGAGCGTTTTGCGGGTGAGTAGACGCGCATGCATCTCTTAGAGTGTGGTGATATCCCACACCGCCTCGTGATAGATAGATAAGAAATTGCAGAAGGTAAGCAAATTGGCGAAGGAAAGAAATCATACGTTTGGTTCTTAATTTCTAGACTAGGTGGCGCATTCTACCGCCCGATATAAAGGGTACAGCCGTTAGCATCCATCCATTCATGCATTCGATTTTGGAAATGGTTTATGGAGTTGTCTTTTTTTTATTTTCACTTTGCGCATGGATGTCTTATGAGGGAAACGTGACACGTGATTCGGATAAACGAGATGATTCGCCTATCAAGCTGTCCTTGTCCATACTCAGTCAAGTATGCTATACACAAGCTAGAGTCATTGGCAGTTTAAGAAACACAGGGCGTGGCAAACTCAGAGCATTTTATTGTCGCTATGCAGCCAATGAGTTAACCTTGTTCCGTGTCGCACAACAAATAACGGAACATTGTAAGTAGAGAAAACAGATGAGAGATTGGGTTCTGAAAGCGATGTATTGTATATACTGTTTCGCTTCCCCGAATATATTTAGCAAATCTTTAGAAAATATTTGGTCAAACAATAGTATAAGTAGTAACCCTCATAAGTTGATAAAAGCAACGGATAAGAAATCGAAAACTGCAAAATCAAAGAGAAGAAACAGCAAAAAATGAAATCATTACGACCCAAATTCTGCCTGCCATATAGATGGCGATGTTACTTGGTGTGGAAGCTCGTTATTTCTGGGGGAACATTTTACGAGTTGCCGTTTCGCGAGTAAACTCGTCTAATTGCATTCGTTCGTGTCTTTTGTGAAGCGTTTATGCGCGTTTCTGAAAAACGCTCGGCACAACGTTAACCTTTCGGTGGCGTGACAAAAAAAAAAGTTGTCTCGAGCTCTTCCCTTCGCGAAATCGTGCGCCCGTGTCGTTTGTTCGGATATCCAACTTGGTCACGGCACAGCATCAACACGCAAGGGCTCTTGCGCAAACTTCAGGTATGAAGTTGTCGAAAACACCTAGGCGCAGGAAATTTTAAATATACCTAGTGTTTCTCCTCATATTTTCCAAAACCCCTACAAAAAGGGTATGAAGAGGAAACAAATAAAAGAACTCTTTTGTGAACAAATAACGTCAGCGTTTGAGAAAACACACAAATTAGCAAAAATAAATACCTAGAATCTACAAATTAATATTTTAGTTTATAAAAATAAACGCATGGTTATAATTGGAAACCTATACTGAGGTCATCGCAAAGCCATAAATCAATCGGTTGTAGAGACACTTCAAGTACTCCGTGTAAAACGGGGGTGGGTGGGTAGTTGTTAAAGTTTTTACTTGTGCAGCAGCAGGAAGGCTGGCGATAAGAAAACACGGACAATAATAAAATCACCCGCGTTTTCGCAATCGCCAGCTTTCCGCCTGCTGCGCGAGGGTGAACTTTAGCTCACACTCGCGCTTCCCACCTGCTCGAAGTCACCCTAAAATTGACTGATTTACGGTTTTTTTAATGAAGTCCAGTCAGTTGACGTCATATAATGTAATTTATTTGTAGCGATTTTGTCTTCATTCAAAGATTGTCTAGAATAAAATGACTACCAAAATATACGCCTCAGAATATAAAACCCACTACATCCACACGTCTGTATATATATATATCTATATATATATATACAGGGTGATTCACGAAAGTTGGACAAATTCGATATTGCGAAAAATATGCGTCGCAGCAAAAAAAGGCTTGTGTCGTTTTGGTCCTGGGCCAGGGGACTTTTTTAGGAAAATGATTAAAGTCCGGGATAATTAGATTGTTATTATTTTTGCGTAATTAACTTTTTAAATATTGTGTTTAAGGGCATGGTTTCATTTAGAAAATTGCTCAGCATCATCAAAAAAACGATGAATCAACAAACTGCAGAACGATAGAAGGCACGCAAAGTATTTTACGGCTTTCTGAAAAACCGCAGAAATTCGACGGGTTTTTAAGTTTCGGTTTGCTATTGGAGCGCATCTCGGCCCCTGCGGCACCGCGCCCCGTGAAGAGATATTGCAATCAGCCTCTGCTGCGTCGCGCGATGACAGCGCAGCAGAGGTCGGTTGCACTTTTGCTCCACGGGGCGCGGTGCCGCCAGGGCCGAGAGGCGATCCGATAGCAAACCGAAACTTAAAAACCCGTGGAATGTGTGCGGTTTTTCAGAAAGCCGTAAAATGCTTCGCGTGCCTTCTATCGTGCTGCAATTTGCTGATTTAGTGTTTTTTGATGATGCTGAGCAATTTTCTAATTAAAACCATGCATCTTAAACACAATATTAAAAAAGATAATTACGCAAAAATAATGAACAATCTAATTATCCCGGACTTAAATAATTTTCCTAAACAATCCCCTGGCCCAGAACCAAGACGACACAAGCCTTTTTTCGTTGAGACGCGTAGTTTTCGCAATATCGAATTTGTCCACCTTTCGGGAAACCTGTATATATATATATATATATTAGTTCGTTGTCTTGATTGTACTTTGACTTCAGTCTATCTGGGCAGAGCACAGAAGGGAAGAACCAAACCGACTTATCTCGCCGGCCGACGTCGGGTGCGCAGCCGTTTGGCTTCCCCACATTGACGTGGGCAGCCGTTAACCAAACGGGGGCAACCAATATTCCGGGAAATCCATTAGCCCGCTTCAGGCAGGTAATTATGTCCAATCTCGGGGGAGTTCAGTTTTAGATTATCCCCGGCACAAGCGCGAAATGAGATTCCCAAGAGCAAGGGGGAAGGGGGACGTTGATGGAGCAATGCTATGGTTGGCGTCCGGCTGCTCGCTCTAACATCTGTCTATCTAAAGCTGCAGTCACACTGTTCATGCATCATACAAAAATGGATGGTGTTTGCTGCCGACATGACGACAGAATTATTTGGGGACACGGCTCAGGCATGTTTAAAGAATGTTTGCTTCTACATGTGTATGTGCTACGAAAATGTCTGCCGAGAGTTTCGTATGATTAACTTGACACGAAAGTCATTCAAGGAAGGAACACTCCTCAGACAGTGTGGCCAGACTGTCTTCTCCATGACGTAACAGCAGTGTGGCCGCGGCTTTGCAGGGTACGCAATTTAAAGAGACCGCGCGTGTCTCACCGGACTCACCCGTCCCGACGTCACGTCGAAGGCGTCCCTCAGCCCGATCTCGTCACCGTAGAGGACCGAGATGCTTCCCGGCAAAGCCCACAGGGTGAACAGGGCCGTCAGTGGGTCTACGTCCACCCGCGACGCCAGGCGGGAACTCTCCGAGTCCCCGATGTTCCAGCTGAACCAGGGACCAGTGCTGGAGTTGCTCAGCCGTAGCACCTCTCGCGCCCTACTCCCGAAGACTTCGGACACATTGGCAGGTCCGCCTTCGACCGCCACGTGGACGTCTAGAAGATCGAAGAGCTCCAGGACCGGCTGGAGGAAGACGGAGTCCGCCAGATGCCCCACAATGTCGACGGACGTCATAAGGATGCGGCCCCGGCCGTCGACCGCGTCCAAGCCATCCAGGAGTCTTCTCCAGGACAGTAGGACCTCGTAGAGTTCGCGGTCGTCCTGGACTTGGAGACGATCCAGGTGCTTGACGTAGAAGCCGTCGATGCCTTTGTCCAGCCATAGTTTGACGGAGCGGAAGACGTCCTCCCGTACTCTCACGTGGGACCAGTTGAGGTATAGCTGGTTCCCGAATAGCCGGTGGGGGTCGCGGCGATCGTCGTCCCAGTCTTCGTCCGGAATGCTCTGGAAATCAAACCAGTGCGAGAGGTGAGTGGTGGTTTGGGTTGCGTCCTCTTTTCGGTGTATACCAGTAAACCCCGGAAGATAACCACTGATCTGTTTTTATCAAAATCGTATGAATTAAAAAGTATACCCAGTTGCCGCTGTCCTTGAATATAAAAAAAAAAAACTCCAGCCTACCGTGAATAAATCTTTAACTGTACCTTTGTTTCTCTGTTGACCCGGAACACAATCCACAATAAACCGTGTGCGAGGCTGCTTATTTTGCCTAAAGCCACACCACTCATCTCAATTTTTTTTGTCTGACTTGTGTCAGAATGTTATTTCCACGCACTATACACCTTTCCAAAAACCGCTCCTAGGCCGCCGCCATGTTGCTGATGCTGATGCGGCTGGTGCGACTCTCGCACCCTCTATCAGCTAGAAATTTTCTGCCACTCTGTGAAGACCCGCTCAGCGCGGTTCTCTACCTACGTTCTTGCGGTTTTGCATTCGACGTTTTCTCGCTCCTCTTGAAAGTTTCCACTTAATTTTTTTTATGTGTGCTGGGTACCCTTTTTGTGTTATCTTCCATTGCGAGAAATAAGGCTGGTAAGTGCCTGCCATTCAAGCTGTTCTGCTCGACATTCACGGGAAACGAAAGAGGTGAAGGACGTCGAACGACCCTCGACGCGATTTTGCGAACATAGTTCTCCCCCCTCCCAGAGATAATCCGCGTAGAATCATCAGTCATCTTCAAAAATAGTTGTCCGGGTTGAGGTGGGAAACGGGTCAGTCGCGTTCGTTCCTTTTCCCTGGTGCTGTCGTCAAAAAAGGAAGCTCTCCCCAAAACGTGCCCCAAAACGAAGACATCTTGGATTCCGTCCGATCGTCAAGATGTGACTGTCGTCCACTGTGACTCTGTTATTTGAGATATTTCTCAAATAAATTCTTTTCGGATAACGCTGCATCGTGTGGTACGCACAATATATTGTTCGATATGTTAAAACTTGCTAAATTGTATGTCCGTGGCCTGTCCATCGGCAAACACGTTATTTGTGAGCGTGAAAAATGCATACCTTGCGGTTATCTTCGTAAATTATTTTCGACAGCTAAGCGCTTTGTCGTTTGACACGCAGTTAATCGGGCGCCGCCGTCAAAACCTATCGTAAAAAAGAAAAACGACAACTAACATTCCAGTCGCATTTGTTCTGTCGCGCGCGTACCCAACAAAAATAGTTTACAGTTTCTTTTTCTTTTTTTTGCTTTTTTAAATGTGGTACAATGCTTTCTCCATGTCCTCGGGAAAATAGATTCACCATAAAACACAAAATACAGCGGGAAAAGACGAGAATTTAGCCGCCAGCAGTGTTTGAAAATGCGCCTACGCAGGCTGCGTCTGTCGAAATCACAGTACACTCGTTTAGGGTTAGTAGGGACGCCGGTGAGAGTCTAGCCTCAAACCCAGTGACTGGGCTCGAAAACGGTTTGTTGTCCCTGGGATCGAGTGTTTCTTGGAAAGGTGTATTCGAGCCACGCGCATCTACTATGGAGTTTGGGAAATCTCACGCCCTCGTCCTGTTTTTTTTAAAGATAAAACCCCAAAAACACCGAATTTGCGGGGAAAACATGCCACGAAAAACAGTCCCCGAACTCAAATAAAAAAAGACAAAAAAACACGGAATTCTATAGCTAATACTCCGTTTGATGTGTAAAGTCGATACTGGTTAGCGTAGTTACACTTTCAGGGTGTAATTGTCAATATATATATATATATATATATATATATATATACATACATAGAGGGTGCTTTTTTCTAAGCTTTACAGATTTGTTTAAAAAAAAAGCCGTGCAAGCAACACTTAAGCGGTTTGTGCAAGTTCTACGGCCAGGGGGACATAGTATAGGGGGCTAATCGCAACGATCAGCCGACCAATTAAATAAAACTTGTTAATTCACCTTCTAATTATTGCATATAGACATATGGTTCCAATTAGAAACTTGCTGAGCTCCATCAAAAACCACAAAACAATGCATTCTCAGAAAGACTTTGAGCGCAGTTGTGCGCAAAAGTCGCCACTCGCGCAACAGGAGTGAGGCTACCGGTCCGATAGCCCTTTGCCGGAGTGGTATACCTTTAGCGCAGTACTACTCTTCCCACGAGCGCTAAGTATTTCTAAATAATGATTGATTTAGTGGTTTTGGATGACGCTCACCACGTTCCTAATTGGTATCATGTATATGTTCACTCATTAAAAAATTAATTAATAAATTTTGCTCAATTCGCTGACTAATCGTTACGATTAGTCTGATATACTATGTCCCCCTGGCCGTATGACTCACCTGCACAAACCGCATAAGTGTAGTTTTCACGTTGTTTTTTTTTTTTTTAAACAAATGTGTAAAACTAGAAAAACAATATTACAGGAGGACGCTAAAGTTTCGCTTTTAAAAGTGGAACGGAGAGCATCTCAATATAGACCCCAGCTTGTTCCCAAGCCTGCGCGCGTGAATACGTGGATTAGTAGGTAGGGTGTCTGGCTCTCACACCAAAAAGTTCTAGGTTCGGATCCGCTCTGCCTAAAAGTCTTTTTTTCTTTTCTTTTTTCCAATATGAATTACTTATTGACCAACCAGGATCTTGCCGTCCCACCGACGCCGACGCCGGCTTTTCTGCGACACGAGCTCCTTAAAGCTGCTACTTTAAAATATTTTTGATAATTGCCAGTACAACCCTTAATTCTCGTGTGTTAATAGAAAGACAAACACAGTTATCCTCACTAAGCGACGATGTCCCAGAGACGTTTTTGGCTGTTTTATTCTATATAAATTCTTGTTGCGAGAAGTTAAGCGTAATATGCATGATTTCATGTGCGGAAAATCGACACTGTTCCGGCGATCGACAGTGTGTTTGCTACGTTCTGCAGCACAGTATCACTTTTGTTACAACTTACAAGTCACCAATTAAGAAATGTTCTACATTTTTTTTCTCCGTCGTCATTTTCAAAGCTTCTTTAGAGATAACACTCGAACTTTGGTAATTAATACAGTAGGTTATACTCAAGCTAATCCGCTTAAGTATTGACAGACGGAGAGCAACCAACTTATAACTCTTTGCTACGAACGTAATTGGCTTTGGGACATCCAATTACGGTGAAACTATAATTGGATGACGAAAAGCCATTTCTTCCTCACGTAGCGTCGTGACTTCCAGATCAAGCGAGTACTGTTGTGTGCACGTATTTAAAACGAACTACCAAAGTCCTTATGAATCCTATTAATTCCTGCAGCCCAATCTAAAAAAAAAAGAATTCCGTGACTCTTTGTTTTTAAACCGTGACCGGAAAACTCAAGGGAATTGGCACTTTAAGAGCCAATCTCCCGCAATTTAGAGACGAATAAAGACGAAGAAAAAAAAAAACACTATTCTTGTGCAGACACATTAAGTTTGACGTTTCTCATAGGCACATCACGTTGAGATTCCCATTCCAGCATTATTTTTACGTGCAAATGTTTCTCCAAGTGCACAGCTTGTTTTTGCTTGCGGAACCATACACCTGACAATTTTCCTCAAAGCCGCCGTCACATACCCATGAAGACAAATTTTTTTTTTTTTATTAAACTGAACTGCGAAGGTTACAAATAACGACACTGAGACTAAAAAGACAACACGGCGTACGCGAATAGGTTTTAGTCTAAGTGCTGATACTTGTAATCCTTCGCAGAGCAGTTTAATCAGATTATAAACCAAAACAAGACCAAACCCAAACACTGTTAATACATAAAAACACTTCTCAAAAAAAAAAAATATTTTATACTTATATTTAACTGCGGTTGGCGGTCCCTATGTCACTAAGGTTACAGGGGGGCGGCCATGTCAACCTAGATGACATGGAAGCTCCCAAGTGCAGTTAAGTATAATTGAAGTCAGACTCAACTGCGGCCAAAGGTGCCCGGGAAACAGGGGTATTAGTGTCTCCTTTTGAGCTTCACGAAATTAAATTGAAGTAAGCTTGTATAGTAACAAACAAAAGATATTGGTCGAGTTGACTGTCAAAAGCTGCACATTTAAACGTCTTTGCAGGTTTTTTAACGGGACAATCCGTTGAGCGGGGAGAAAATTTTTCCGCTAAATCTAGCAGGGAAAATTTTCCGCTAGAATTAGCGGGGAAAATTTTCCCCGCTAAATCTAGCGGAAAATTTTCCCCGCTAAATTTAGCGGAAAAATTTTCCCGCTAAATCTAGCGGAAAATTTTCCCCGCTAAATTTAGCCGATAATTTTCTCCGCCCCCAACCCTCGAGGTCACGCGACCCCCCCCCCCCCCCCCCCCCCGGAGGTCACGTAACCCCCCCCCCCCCCCCCCGTGCCTTCCCCTCCTCCTCAAGAGCTGCGCTCTAATTCGGCGTTACAGGGAGTTGTAAACGGCTTTCATTTTTTTAGGGACTTTAGAAATGTCCAGATAACAAATATCCGACTTTTAAAACTCTAAAGAGTTGTACAGAGATGCAGAAAATAGGAGTGTCTCTTAAAGTACTTCGTCATTAAATGTAGTCATTCCCAAATTTGAAATATGAGCTATTTACGAATTCCCCGGTTGGGGACAGTTCGTTGGCAATCAAGAAAAAATACTCATGCTACACACTACATGTACTGTTTTTCTTAGTACAATTCGGTGTATATAATGCAAATACAAACGCTGTTTCCTTCGCCACGATGCTTTTATATTCATTTAGAATTTAAGAAACGTAAAGCGTGTCGAGTTCCCTGCGTCAAATTATCGCTGTAGTTTCGTTTTTATCTGAATTAGGAAAAATGTCACTATTAATATTTGCAGACGCACCTCGGATATAGACGCAATATTGCACTGCACTTGCAAAGAGTCACCCAAGTGGGTAATCTCTCGATACTGTTGGATGTAGTTTGTAAACTGTAACAGACCGATATTTGCTAACTCACACAATGTCGTTCACAGGCACATTAAAAAGCAACGTAGACAGGTCTGATCCCTGGATCAATTCTGTCGACGCTGCATGAGGACCCGTATACAAATGCGATCGTCATTAACCGTACGAGACAGCATCTGACAAATTTGTCAACTAGAATTTCAGCCAGTTATATCAGTGAGGCATCGAGTGACTGTAGATTCGTTTATTCTAGATCAGGGGCCTCCAAACTCTTTGGCTAAGGGGCCGGATTAGGAATTTGTCGCAGTCTCGATGTCCCGAAAAAAACAGAGAGTAACAAAAAACGAAATAATTTAAATAAATTAGCCTAAATAAGCATTTAAACAGAAATGAATGTTAGAGCAACTGTTAATAAGCTCCAAAGTTTAATTCCTGCTTAAAAGTGATGTTTAGCTAATTATGACATTACACTACAATCGTGACCAAGAAAACTCTCCGGGCCTAAATCAAAGCGCATTGAAACATTGGCACATACGCGCAGTGCAAAAGACGAATGTGAATTATAAAACTACCTCTGAATGACAATGCACTATTCATGCGCAGTGCCCCCGGCGCTATCTGATAAATACCGCCTACGTCCATTAACTTTCCTTCTTGTTACTCTGCACACCATGCTGTCCACTGCCTCTTTATCATCCTGATACATGGTGTCGGAAGTGACCATTACGGGCCTGACCGTAGTCTGACGGCGCAGCGACGACGATGGATGTGCTCAAAACGCCGGAGCCCTTACAACTGTCGGGCGGGCAGTTTCTTCGAAAACTGGAGGCGCGTCATGCAGAATGTCGAGCTGTTTCTCAGGGCTACGACATTTAAAGAACGTCCAAGAAGTGAAGCCGCAAAAGCTGCAGTCCTGCTGAGCGTTGCCGGCGACGAAGCATTCGACGTCTTCAAAAACTTCCAGTTTGAAGACGGGAAAGACCAGGACGACTACTCAACCCTCGTCAGAAAGTATGAAGCCTACTTCTTTTTCGCTCAAGAGCGCAAGCCGAGGGAGAACCCGTCAAAAGGTTCATTCGAGACCTGAAAAAGCTAGCCGTTCAGTGCTATTTTGGGGAATTGCATGACTCAATGATCAGAGACCAGAACGTATTTGGTACGAATTATTCGAAGCTTTGCGAGAGGAATGCTTCGGGAGAATGGTCTACCATGGCTAAAGGCAGAAGAAATGTGGAAAGTAGCAAAAACTCTGGCGCAACGAAACCACACCTGGAACAAGGCGGCCAACCGTATTGATTTGATATCTCATAACAAGCGGCATGGTAACGCAGCGAGGCGGACCAAAAAGACAAAAAGAAATTACGCTGCGAAAAATGCAATCGGCGAAACGAAGTCAGACGCTGTCCCTAAAGTCCCTAGATAAAAGCTTCCTACAAGTAGCGACATTCTTTGAAGCGCCGACTGCGCGATGGTGGCGCACAGCTGAGGCTTGAACTGAATGCCGCCATTTTTTTCCAGCAAAATGTGCTCTGCCATTTGTGTTGGTTGTCGTTACCTGCATAAAATAAACATCAAGGGACTTTAGGTGTCCCGCCTACAGAAAAAATGCAACTCATGCAGGAAGCGTAATCACTTCGCGATTTGCTGTCCTAGCTCGTACGTAGTTGGCAAAGTAAGCAAACATGACGTCGACAATGACTTCGATACTCTTGAGATAGGCGGCGAAAACGGAAACCACGAGTGCATGGATAACCAAAGCTCACGTTTCTGCTCGAGAAAACTTCATAAAGTTGACACTGGATCTCAAGTTAGCCTGCTACATTTTTCTTTGTACAAAACGCTGCGAGTACCAGAAGTGTTGAAGCCCATTAGCTCCGTCCTGCGAGCGTACACAGGAGTCATAAGCAACTTTAGAAAGACGTGCCTGAAGGTGACCGTCGGAAACGCTGCTAAAAGTGTGAAGTTCTTTATCATGAAAGATGGTCGCCAGACCATACTCGCACTGGACGCAACCGAAGGCTTAGGAATTGTGCAGCGCACAGTGAACGCTATCAGCACTTCGGAGGAGTACAAGCCTGCCGAAGATTTCAGACACCTTCTCGAAAGTTTAGGCTGCCTAAAGCATGCCCTGCAGCATGTTTTTGCTGCCTGGTGCCGCCGCCGTCGTCCATCCAGCCCTGAGGGTCCGTCAGCCATGGGCGTACCAACCGGGGGGGGGGGGGTCAAGGCATGTGTTTTGCCCCCCCCCCCCCCTAAAACAGCCGCCATTGGGCCGGGCCAACACTCTCCGGCGGCGCCAAAAGAATACCAAGGGCAACGCCACCGGCCCTGGGGGGGGGTCTTGCCTGCTCCCCACCGCTCAAAAGCAAGTTGGTACGCCACTGCCGTCAGCCTCTTCGTGACGAGCTCCAAGAAATGAAGCGAGCGCGAATCATCAGAAAAGGAAGTCTCAACCCACCGATTGAGTAAGCCCTTTGGTTTTAGCCAAGAAAACAAATGGCAGACTTCGGCTCTGCATGGACGCAAGAAGAAGTAACGAGCATGTGAAGAGGCAGCATTACCAGCTTCCCAAGTGGGAAGACATAATAGGAGAACTGGCCGGCGCCTTCTACTTTAGCTGCTTAGACTCCAACTCTGAATTCCACCAGGTACCACTGGACGAGCGGACGTCGAAAATATATACATTCGCAACTCCTTTTGGAAGATACTGTTACCTCCGGCTGCCTTTTAGTATCTCGTCGGCGCCAGACGTTTCCCAAAGGATACTGAGTCAACTGTTTGATGGTCTACCCGGCGTGCACATGTATTCACATTCTGGTGTGGGGCGCGACGCGGCAAGAACATGATGACCGTTCAGTGGCAGCCTTGAAAGCTGCTGAAAAATGTGGTGGAACGTTTAACGCACAGAAATCTGGTTTCAGCTTAACGAAAATACAGTTTCTGCGTGACATCATCGGAGCGAAAGGTATTTCGCCCAACCCAAAGCTGGTTCAAGGTCTGCTGAAAACGCCAGTACCAAAGAACAAAAAAGACCTTCAGCGTATGCTATAGGGGTAATTAACCACTGAGGAAAATACGGTTTTCGCACTTGTTTGAGAGAACGGGGCCGTTGATTCGGTGTTTCAGTGGACCGAAAACCATGCGAGTGAGTGGAACAGTATCACGCAGGTTCTTAATACAGCGCCCGTGTTAGTAATCTTCGATCCTCCAAAGGAGACGAAGATAACGTGGAACGCATCGAAATACGGCGTTGGTGCGGCGCCTTTGCAGTGTCACGACGGTCACTGGCGACCAGTGGCATACGCATTCCGAGCGCTAACGCAAGTGGAACAGCGTTACGCACATATGACAGGCTAGAGAGTTTTAGTATGGCGTATAGAAGCATAACACGAGTGTTGTGCGTTTGCGTTAGCGCTACGTGCTCTAGCCTGCGCATGCGCGTCGTCTCCATTCGCCAATCCAAGACGCAGTTTGAAGCTCCGCGCATGCTGAGTGTGGAACACGCAATGCTAACGCAAACGCCCAGCGCTTGCGTTTGCAAGTATACGCAATACTCACGAATGTTGTTCACAGACATATTGAAAAGCAACGTAGACAGGACTGATCCCAGGATCAATTCCGTCTACGCTGCATGAGGACCCGCATACAAGTGCGATTGTCGTTAACCGTACGAGACAGCATTCGACCAATTTATCATCTATAATTCCATCCAGTTATATTAGGAAAGCATCGAGTAACTGTAGTTTCCTTTATTCTTGGCGAAGAGTGAGGTCGGCATCTCAATTCGAATATACCACTTGGATATTGATGTGATATTGTTGTGCAATTGCAAAGAGTGGACCGAGCAGCTTGTCTCTCAATACTGTTTGATGTAGTCTACAACCTGTAACAAATGGGAATTCCTTCCAAATTACACAGTGTCGTTTAAAGACGCATTAAAAAGCAACGTAGACAGGACTGATCCCTGGATCAATTTTCTCAGGCGCTGCATGAGGATCCGTTGATATGTGTGATTGTCATTAACCGTATCAGGCAGCATTCGACCGATTTCTGAACTAGAATTCCAGCCAGTTATATGAGCGAGGCATCGAGTGAGTGGAGATCGTTAATTCTTGCCTAAGAGTAAGGCCGGTATCTAAATTTGAATGTGCCACTTGGATATTGATGTGATATTGCAGTGCAATTGCCAAGAGTCGACCGACCAGATAATATCTCGATACTGTTTCATGTAGTCTACACACGGTAACAAATGGAAATTCGTTACAAATAACACAATGCCGCTCACAGACATATTAAAAAAGCAATTTAGACAGGACTGATCACTGGATCAATTCAGTTTACGCTGCATGAGGACTCGTATACACGTGCGATTGTCATTAACCGTAGGAGACAGAATTCGACCAATTCGTCAACTAGAATTCCAGCTAGTTATATTAGGAAGGCATTGAGTGATCGTAGTTTCGTTTATTCTAGATTAAGAGTAAGGTCGGTGGCTCAATATTAATGTACCACTTGATATTGATGTGATATTGCAGTGAAATTGGAAAAAGTCGACCAAGCAGGTAATCTCTCGATGCTGCTTGATGCCCATTTGTTACAGGTCTACAACCTGTAACAAATGGGAATTCTTTTCAAAAGACACAACTTTGTTCAGAGACATATAAAAAAAACACCATCTTCCCGAGGGGAACCATGGGGTGATGCGGAGCATCGTGTTGGTTCCGAGGAAAGAGTCAGTTGCGTGCTGACGTCGAGAGATGGCGCCACCGACTGCCCTAGCGTTACCCCCTACGCGAGCCTTCGTCGCGGCTCGCGGCAGAGAAAGTTGGAACGCTCGGCGCTCGCCGTTTATTTTATTTTTTTCACACTTGAAGGAGAGGAGACAAGAGGAGGAGAGTTGCGCGTGCGCGCGCGGTGTGAGGAGAAGCCAACGCACGCGCAGTGCACGCAGCTGGTAGAGAGAGAGAGCGGAGAGAGTAACGCGCAGCTGTTGGAGAGAGGGAAGGAGGAGAGTTGCGCGTGCGTAGTTCGAGTGCCGACTACAACGCCGACGCCGCGGGACATAGACCCGAGCAAGAGATGCTCCGCATCTAAAAGAAACGTAGACAGGACTGATCACTGGATCAATTCCCTCTACGCTGCATGATGACCCGTATACAAGTATGACTGGCATTAACCATACGAGGCAGCATTCTACCGATATGTCTACTCGACCTCCAGCCGGTTATATCAGGGAAACATCGAGTGACTATAGTTTCGTTAATAATAAATTATGAGTAAGGCCAGCATCTAAATTTCAACGCACCGATTGTATATTGATGTGATATCGCAGTGCAATTGGAAAAAGTCGACCAATCAGGTAATCTTTCGATACTGTTTGACGTAGTCTACAACCTGCAATAAATGAAAATTCTTTCTAAATGACACAATGTCCTTCACAAACATAATATAGACCGACACGCTGTTTACAAAAGGGCCCGCGTTTGCCCACACCAGGTGTGGGCACTGCGCATGCGCAGAAACCGAATTCACGGGAAGTGAAGCGTCTGCGTATGCGCAGTGCCGTTGACAGCGCCACCGCAGCTGCGTGACGTCAGGGCCGCGTGTTGGTCTATAGCCTACGCTGCCTGATTACCTGTGTACAAGTACGATGGTCATTAACCGTACGAGAGAGCATTCTACCGATCTGTCAACTCGAATCCCAGCCGGTTATATCACGTAGGCATCGAGCGAATGTAGTTTCGTTTATACAAGATTAAGAGTACAGTCAACGTTAATGTTTGCGCTCACCACTCGGATATTGGTTCACACTGCACTGCTTTGCTTACACTGCGTTATGTTACGGGAGTTTACGCCTCGGGTCACCAGGATATATCCGTGCACCGTATGAAGCGTAGCAACCAGTTCAAGGTGTAGCATCGCACGCAACGTACGAAGCACGGATATTCCGGTTATTTATTACGTGACGTCAGAAAACACAAGCGATCCCTCCTGTGTGAATGGGCCTTTGGAGACTATTAGCGGCGAGATGTTTTTGGTGGCGCCCTCCTATGGTTACCTTTCGTGACGTCATTACATTGCGAACAACAAGTTCGATGGTGTTTGTAAGGAGCATGGTGGAAGCTTGAAATCAATGCGCTCTTAAAGCAACATTACCAACACCGTCGAAATTGAAGTTCTTCCATTCCTCTCATTTCCGTCGATGAGAAATCCTTTGCTGACGTCACAGTCAGCATTCGGCCAATCGTGGAAGGCCGACCACAGCGACGCTTTCGATCGCCCACGTCGCCTGCGAATCTTTCGAACGTTCTGCCCCCAGCGCGCGCTCCTCGCCTTCCGCCGTGCCTTGGCTGCGCGCGCGCCCTCGAGGTGCGCGAGACGCCGAAACGTTGCAAAAGGTAGGCAGCTCGCGCTGGAAGCGCGGCAATGGACCTTTTCCGAGAAGCGTTCTGCGCACGCACGGGCGCCCGATGCCAAGCGGCGGAAATCGGCACGAAAAATCGAGGAAATTCGGAAGGAGGCTGTGGATCAGCGAGTAAAACACGTAATTGCAGCGTATATATAATTGTGTTACACACAAAAAAAAAGAAAGTGGACGGATAGAAAAACACGACGTTTGGGTGGACGCCACGGATGCCCCTCTTTAAAGTCGCGTTGGGCACGCGCCGCAGCTCAGAGAGCGAAGATACTGGTAGCGTAGCTCCCATTATCGATTGGTAGCGCAGGTAGGTCACTTCCTCGAGTTTAGTTCGTGCAGCCACCGCCTGGTGCCGTCGGTATGTGAAAAAGGTCCATTGAAGCTCCTCCCTGCCGTTCGCATCATGTCAGTAGCTATGCGGAGCGCAAATTCGTCTGCTTCTTTTGCAGGGGTTGTGGTGATGTCAGAACGCAGAGCTCTGATTGGCTCCGATCGGAAGGATAGTGAGTAGACCTCAAGGCAGTTTGCTTTGAGGTCTGCCAACTATTCTTCAATTAGAGCTAATCAGAGCTCGGCGTCGTTCTTACGTCACCACAACCCCTACAAAAGACGCAGACGAACTTGCACTCCGCATAGGACCTCAGCATTCCTCACACCTTGACAGCCTGGATAACGTCTTTTGGGTTACTGGTATTGTTTGTTTGCTCTTTTTGCTAAGACGGGAATGTCTGAACCGTTATGCGTGGATAAAGGAGCGTTCACACTGGCAAGTCGCAGCTCTAACACAACGAGCGCGAAAGGTCGTGGTCATCTGCTGGTTCCGAAAGGGCGGGACGTTCATATAGGCCAATGAAAGCCCCGAATCAATACGACGTCTGCCGATTTCTACACATTAAAAATTTACGACGCCTGCTGGTCTGTTAAGAAGTGTTGCTTTCTCTTTTGAACTCCTCCAATGTAGCTTGCCGCCCATAATAAAATTTAAATGACCAATAAATATAACAAGGTGGAACTACTGTATTTCATTTTCATTTGGGAACGTTGAAAAAAGGCAAAAAATATTTCCAAATTTGTGAAGACGCGCAATTCACAAGTCCGTTTCGAGCCGTAAAAACACGTTTTTGTACGATATTGATCCTTAAATATAGAACATACAAACAAAATACACACTTTCTCGACTTGCTTTTCGAGTAGACATCTATCATATCTACATTTAAAAAAAAAATAAAAAAAAATAAAAATAAGTTTTTTGAGGAAATTGATTTTAAAATTGGTATTTTTTTGTTTTCGCATAACATTAACGTAAACGTAGCGTAAATTGAATTTTATACAGCTGAGTAATTTTATAATATATATAAAGAGCGTGTTTTGGGCTCTCCATAGACATAAAAAGTATCGACGTAACTCAAGTAGATCGCCAGTATTTAATTGTCAAAGTTCGTCAACAATTAACCGAGGGGGCGTTTTTGACATTTTTACAGAAAAAACGCAAAACGCCTAAAATTATTTTATGGTATTAGAGCTTTTTAGCTGTGCTCACAAAGTGCTTGAAAAAAGTTAATATGATGTGGACTGAAAATCCACGGTGGGAGATCGAGCGAAACATCCGACCCACGACGGATGTGAAAAACACTGCTTTCCGCCGCGGCCTCTTTTAAAATTCGTAAGTCGAGAACCAAAAATCCGACGAACTTGCGGTTTGTGGCTACTGCGTTTTTTAGAGACGGCACCATAACATATATTTTTTTCAGCGAAATTAAAAATTCGACCCTTTTTGCCTGCACGATTTGAGATGAAACCACCCATATATATAAGCCATCTTCGTTTTATACAAGTCCGACTGCAGTGGAAGCTTCCATTCGATGAGTCAGCAGCACAAAAAGTGCAGCGTCACGGCGGTCGCTTTTTCTTTTTGTACGTTGGCTCTCTTCGGCTAACAATCAATCAAGCACAGTAAATGGCCCATGACCCTGGCTTTTTTCTTCTGCTCGGGATCGGTTAAATTGGTGATACGTGAAAGGAAACTGACAAGGACGACGAGATACGTGTCAATTCACGTTTGGCGCTGCTTTATATGCCCCACAGATTCGACGCGTCGGCTGCTATCGGACTGAAGTGAAAAGAATAAGATCTAAGTTGGAGTAAAGTAAATAAGAGTCAAGTAAAAAAAATACTTCAGAAGTAAAAAAAAAAAATCTGACTTTATTAGCGATTTACCGATCTACAGTACGCGTTTTCCGTTTTTCGGGCAAAGCAAAAGCTCTCACATGTCTTCAAAAACAAAATTGCTAAAATGCAAACAAGCAAAAACGAAAAAAAAAGCGCGCGTCTTCTTCGTAAGAGCATTACACACAAAAAATAAAGAACAGAAGCCACACGCGGGGGACTCCGTGATATGAAAATTTCCATTACCGAGAACCGCGGTGATTGAAGGTATAAGAAACATCGACGCAAAATACCGCTATTTTATTTGAGCCGCCTGTATATCAATGTTTGTATGATGGCAAAAGGTATCGCATCGTAATCTTAATTCCTGGTTAGTCGTGAGTGCTCGATTTTTTTTTTCCGAAATTTGTTTTCCTTACTCGAAAATGGCAAAGGGAACGCAACACGTAATCTAATATGAGATTGCTTCATCGGTTCTCATGAATGTAGTTGGGAAACACTTCCTGCCGCTATCGATCACAGCTGCGTCCTCGCTGTACTTTGTTGTTGTTTTTTGGGGGGACGCAAGAATTCGCAAGCTCGTAAAACAGAATGTCGACATTTCCTTCGCATCAGTGATGCGCCCCCAAACTCATAGAATGCCGACAGCAAAAGCCCGCAGTACAAGCTCAGCATACAAACCGGCGATACGATCTCTCGACTCGAGAATGCTCGATTGCCTCGACGCCAATACCTTATTCCATTAATCATAATGCGACCGGAATGATGAAAGTCCAAACTATTTTATCGATACCAATATTGGCGAACTTCCCTCGGCGAACTGCCCTCGACGAACTTTCCTTTGCGACCGTTCCACGGTGAACGTTTCTCTGTGCACTTTGGTCAACGAACGTTTCTCTGCCAAAATTTATCGGCGAACCTTCTTTGGCAAGCTTTCCTCGGCGAACTTTACTCGCCGAACTTTCCTCGGCGAACTTTCCTGCGCCAACATTTCCCGGCAAATTTTCCTCCTTGAAGTTTTCACGGACTACTTTCCTCGGCGAACATTCTTCGGCGAACTTACTTAGCCTTACTTTCCTTGGTGAACTTTGGTCGGCGAACTTTCCTTTGCCAACATTTCTCGTCAAACTTTTCTCGCGAAATCTTCCTCGGCGAACTTTCTTCGGCGAACTGTTTGTGATTTCCACCCCTCCCCCACTCCCACTCCCACCCTCCCCCCTCCCCCCCCCCAAAAAAAAAAAAGAAAAAAAGAAAACAAACAGACAAGCGGGACAAGTTCTCAAGTCGAAAAAACCTGTCAGTGCGCACGAAAGCGTGAACGAGGGTGCTATGTCTGAAGGCCAATGCACCGGCCGTCGACGTTCAATCAAACGTTCTGGGTACAAAACAAATTATCGGATATACAAGACATACTACCACTGACGTTGTTTTCTTTGGAAGCATGGTGTGAGGCGCAAAAAAACAACGGACACACGGAAGAGACCCACACGCAGGCGCCACTCACAACTATATTTGAAAAGTGCAGAAGAGAAAGAAATACATATCTCGTCACCTTTCACAGATCCACGCATGCGCTTGGCGGGGGATATACGCTTTCTCTCCCATTCACAGAAACTTCAAAAAATCTTATCTCCCCATTAAAAAATCTTATCTCAACGGCGACGACGACGATCGGAATAGGAAGAACCGTTTTCTGACGTTCCTACTGTAAGCTCGAATGTTTCCGATTTTCTGCTAATTTTCTTGCCTTGGAGGCTCCTATTGCGAAGGACGCGTCAACCAGTGCTCCAGGGAAAGATTAATGTGGATCCTGTGTAGCTCGTTTCTAACCAAAGCAGCAACACCTTGTCTGTTCCGCTGGCTGCGACAGAAAATTTTACTGCAGGTGATAAAACATCGGCCTCGAGGAGTACAATATCTCTATGAAATCTGGGACCAGCACTTTCAAATGCACGGGTTGCACCCGGCGCCATAGCAAGTCACCGAAAGACCAGGTTGACATACCAGACACGCCAAGCGACAACATGACGAACGCTTCCACGACTGAGCCAGCGGCGCCACAGGGACGGGCTTTACGTCCCCGCTTGTTTTCTACGCGTGATCGACAGTACGGCATGGAAACTGGACATCCTGACCGCCGTGTTCAAATGCCTCAGAGCCGAAAACCAACACCTTCGCTCCGAAGTGCAGCAACTCCACAAGAACCTAGTGGATCGTCTCCCAATGACGTCTTCAACGCGGCCACCTTGTGCTGCTGCTGCTTCCCCGACATCCCGCGTGTCTTCAGCGGCAAGCAATGCTTCGTTTGCACCACCCGCCCTTGAGCACCACAACAACTGTCCTTCTCTTCCCCGTTCGAACTTGACGACTCTCGTGGAACCTGCCCTTCCTTCACCCCCGTCTGGACTTCGTGGTCATCCCACGAGCTTGACGAATGACGGCTTCACCGATATCAAGCCTCGACGACATGCCAAGCCGTCTACTGGAACTGCTAAATCAGACACGGTGCACGCTGTTGCTTCGCCCGAGCGCCGAATGGCACTTTTTAGGGGCGAAGCTCCTTAGGGGCTAGCCATGTCCGTCCGCCGTCCGCCTTAGGCCGGCGTCGGGTGCTCGTGCTTCTGCTCGTGAGATCACGTGCTCACGAGCACGTGAGCACATGCTCACGTGCTCGTGTAGGGCCGAAAAAAATTAGAAAAAAAAAAAGATGAAAAAAGTTATGAAAAAAGAAAAAGAAAAAAAAAAGAAAAAGAAGAAAACCACACATTCTCCTACTGACATGAATGAAAAGGCTCAAAGAAAAAGAAGAAAAAAAAAGAGTAGGGGGTTCTGAGATGCCATGCCATCTGTCAGCTTAAAAAAAGAAAAAGAAGAAAACCACACATTCTCCTACTGACATGAATGAAAAGGCTCGGCATGCTGCGGCTCGGCGTCTACGCAGACAAGCACCACCACAGCTTCGCCCCAAGCAACATTTGTGTCTTGACTTCGACCGAATACGTCCGTTGTAGATGTGCAGGCACTTGTCGATCCGGTCCTAGACGGAAAGTCAATTGTCTTTTCCAAAATGGTAACTCGATTTCCCTCGTATTATTTCTTTCATTTTTCTTATAGCCAGACCGTGCTTTACGCCATTGACAAACCGAAAGTTTGGCCGGAGGACAGTGTTTTCCATCAGTTCTTTGGTCAGCTTGACCATGCTCGAACCTATGCCCTCGAAACGACATCAGTTGTAAATGGCGCCAGTGCTTAGCATTTTTTATCAAAATGTTCGAGGACTGCGCACAAAGGCTGACGAATTTATGTCCAATGTTATTACTACCGACTTTGACGTGATTTGTTTATCGGAAACGTGACTCTGCGATTGCATTCTGAATTCGGATTACTTTACACCTAAGTGCAATGTCTACCGCCACGGCAGAGACAATATGAGCACGGGAAAAAAACTATATAGGTGGTGGCGTATGAATTGCGCTTCACTCTTCGCTTGAGTCGCATCGAAAGTTCAACCTAGAATCATATTCGGAATGCTTATAGGTAAAAATTAAGACTGCCAATGGCTTTAATTACCTTATTGGAAACTATTAGTTTCCACCGCTATGCAATCATTCAATTTTTATGGAACATCTTGGAACGCTAGAAAAACAAGTAAACTTCGATAGGTACAAAGTTTAAATATACGGGGAACCTTCCTGGAATAGATTGGTCATTGGGCGTTGTAAACAGTGGTGATTTAATCACGCCGAATAAGACAGATGGGCTGTTATCTTATATACATTTTTGTGGGTTGAATCAGCTGTACAGTTTTGAAAACTTGGAGGGTATAATGTCTAGTGTTGTCAAATATTCCGATAGAATCATTTAGTACTGTTCCGATCCCTCTAGTACAAATGGATGGATATCATCCACCTCTCAAAGTTCAAATATGGCTTCCAAAAAAGTTGAACATACTGAAAAGACCATTTCTTTACTGTTACACCAAAGGCGATTATCTGGGAATGTGTAGATACCTTCATAATTATAACTGGAGCGATGTTTCTGCAGTGGATGACACCAATCTCGCAACAGAAGCGTTTACTTCAGTGGTGCGAGACGCGATTAACATGTTTGTTCCAAAACGCATTTCTCGGCGTTCCATTTACCTGGGCTTGTTTTCCAATGATTTAAAAATGTACCTTGGAAAAAAAGGTCATTTCCATAGGCTTCTTGAAAAAAAAACAGAATCTAGCTTCTGGTACACAAAATTCAGTATTTATCGTGCTCTCGCCAAAAAACTGTTATCGCGCAATAAACAGGTACATCTTGGTTATGTCGAGCGCAGTCTGAACCCCCGCCCAGAAAGTTTCTTGATGTTTGCAAAACAGCACGCTCGTAACAATGCACATAAAATTTCACTGCGGGATTGTTCAAATGGAAACACTAAGTATGTTCCGTCCGCACCAGAGGTGGCAGTTTGTTTTGCAGACTATTTTAGTCAATGCTACACAATTGGTTAGCCAATTATTCAGCCTATCGACAAAGAAATAAATTGCAACGATGTTTTATTGGGTTTTAGAGTAGATACGGATGAAATTGACGAAGGCATCAGAAAAATTTAACTGAAGTTATCTACTGGGGTAGATTGTATTCCGATATATTTAATCGAAGGTTGTGGTGACTTGTTTGCACCGATTTCGAAACACGTTTTCAACCTGTCATTTCGCTCTGGTGTGTTCCCATCGTTATGAGAGAAAGCGGTTGTGCAATATTGAAGAGGGGCGAATCATGGGTTAATCTAATTAGCGGCCTGATATTTCTACTGTGCGGCTTTTCTAATGTATTTCAGAAAGTTATTAATAAAAATACAACTTTATTACTTTTACCAGTGCAAGTACAATTACAGTACTGTATCCTTGTATCATCTGTACTGTTTGTCAGACAGTACAGAACGGTTCGTCACCACAAGTTTTCTTTCGTGTATTTTCAAGTTATCTTAGGTGTGTCACTTATGCGTAATGTGCCCTTTTATTTTTATAAAGTATGCTTCTATTAACGCGCGCTCTTTTTGGCACTTGCCCTTACCCAAAATCGTTGCCTCAGAAAGACGCGACTCCCACTTGCTTTTCCTGCAATCCTCAGGCAATGGGCCTCATCATTCATCTGGGCGGTTTCATTTGGATTCAGGCAACGAGTGGCAGTCGTATTTCTTATTTTGCTTCAAATTTTTATATTTTCTGGAGCATGTTCTAACAAGTACAATACTTTTTATTTTAAAGTCCTGACATGATTAGTTCCTGAGACAAAAAATCTCAAAGCGGGAAAGAACTACGAGGTTTTGACGATTGTCGTGTGTGGCGTTTTTGAATCACTCTTAATCTCAAAGTATTCAAAAGAGAGCGTCTATTTTTTTTAGTGTAATATATATGCAAATAGGTAAGACGGCATTATAACTGCTATTTATTATTCGTCGCTCCAATTTTTGTAAAAATTCCCAAACATGCCTCCGCGAACAACTGTGACCTAAATTGCGGATTTTATTTTGAGTCGACTATGTTGAGTATCGCTTTTAAAATAGTACGACGTGTAGAACCTTTCATTGCCTTCCAAATTATGCAAAGTTTGTGTTTTTATCATGTACGACTACTGAGAAATAAATTATGAAACAAAAAGGGTTTCCACTTTTTGTTCAACTTCAGCATGCTGCACAAAAAAAAAAAGAACATTTTTTTTTTCTCGCGTCGCGTTCTCTTCACACCCTTCTTTTAGCCAGAATACATTCCGTTAGAGGTATTTAGCTTGGTTTTGAGTTTTAAGCCTCTAAATATGCTAAAAAAAGAGCAAATGCCCATGGTGGGATTTCTCGATTTTCGTGTGTGGCGTTTTTGAACCGCTCTCAATCTTAAAGTAGTCAAAAGAGAGTTTCGATATTTTTTTATTGTGATGTATATGCAAGTCGGTAAAACGACATTCCAACTACTATTTATTATTTGTCGATCCGATCTTTGTAAAAATCCCCAAACATGCCTCCGCGAACAACTGTGACCTAAACTGCGGATTTTTTTTTTAGTCGACTATGTTTAGTTTTGTTTTTAAAATAATACTACGTGTAGAACCTTTCATTGGCTTCGACACTATGTAAAGTTTGTGTCTTAATCACGTACGAGTACTGATAAATAAATTATGAAACAGAGAAGGTTTTCACTTTTTGTTCAATTTCAGCACGTTGTAAAATACTTAATAGAAAAAAAACTTTTTTTATTTTTTTGCGTCTTGTTTTTTTTTTTTTTTAGCCAGAATACATTCTGTTAGAAGTATATGCACTAGGTTTGAGTTTTAAGCCTCTAAATATGCTAAAAAAGAGCAAATGCCGATGGTGGGTTTATGGGTTATAGCTGTATATTTTATTCTTTATTATAATTATCTAAGGGACGTTGAATAAACACTCATAAAAACGTGAATGTCGCTAGGCGTATAATAACAAGTTCTGAATTCCAAACCTCTAAACACTATAAAATCGCAACTGCCGAAAGCGGGTTTTCAGACAATTTCCGCCGGTGCCTAAACCCTATGCGCTACACAATCTATATTGCGTTAGAAATATCAAAGTATAATATTGTAAAACATTAGACTAAAATACACTTCCTATTGGAAACCTAGATTTTTAAATGCGAAATTTTATATTTTTAATGCGAAATTCATGTTGATAACAGAACCGAATAATTTTTCAGCGTATCTAGAGGCTTAAAACTCAAAACCAGTGCATATACCTCTAACGGAATGTATTCTGGGTAATATAAGGGTGTAAAAAAAAAAACGCGAAGCAAGAAAAAATAAAAAAATTTAAAATGCTTTTTTTTATACAGCGTGCTGAAATTGAACGAAAAGTGAAAACCTTCTCTGTTTCATAATTTATTTCTCAGTACTCGTACGTGATTAAGACACACACTTTACATAATGTGGAAGGCAATGAAAGGTTCTACACGTGGTATTACTTTAAAAACAAAACCAAACATAGTCGACTAACAAAACAATTTGCAGTTCAGGTTACAGTTGTTCGCGGAGGCATGTTTGGGGATTTTCACAAAGATTGTATCGACGAATAATAAATAGTAGTTGGAATGTCTTTTTACCGATTTGCATATATATCCCAATAAAAAATAGAGTAGCTCTCTTTTGAATACTTTGAGATTGAGAGTGGTTCAAAAACGCCACACACGAAAATCGTCAAAACCCACCATCGGCATTTGCTCTTTTTTTAGCATATTTAGAGGCTTAAAACTCAGAACCAAGGTAAATACTTCTAACGGAATGTATTCTGGCTAAAAGAAGGGTGTGAAGAGAACGCGACGCGAGAAAAATAAAAAAAAAATAAAAAATGTTTTTTTTTTTTTATACAGCATGCTGAAGTTGAACAAAAAGTGGAAACCCTTTCTGTTTCATAATTTATTTCTCAGTACTCGTACATAATAAAAACACAAACGTTGCTTAATTTGGAAGGCAATGAAAGGTTCTATATGTGGTATTATTTTAAAAGCAATACTAAACATAGTCGACTCAAAATAAAATCCGCAATTTAGGTCACAGTTGTTCGCGGAGGCATGTTTGGGGATTTTTACTAAGATTGGAGTGACGAATAATATATATTAGTTGGAATGTCGTTTTACCTACTTGCATATAGATCACACTAAAAATTATAGACGCTGTTTTTTGAATACTTTGAGATTGAGAGGGATTCAAAAACGCCACACACGACAATCTTCAAAACCTCTACATGATTGTAAACCTGAGACTGGGGCAGAAAAGAGAACGCAACAGAAGGTAGAAAAAGAGGAGGCAACGTCTCCTCTTTTTCTACCTTCTGTTGTGTTCTCTTTTCTGCCCCAGTCTCAGGTTTACAATCATGTTCAACTTACACCAGCTCGCCTGCACTCTGACTATTTTTTTCAAAACCTCGTCGTTCTTTCCCGCTTCTTTGAGATTTTGTTTCTCAGGAACTAATAATGTCAGGACATTAAAATAAAAAGAATTGTTCCTCTTGGAACATGCTCCAAAAAATATAAAAATTTGAAGCAAAATAAAAAAATACGACTGCCACTCGTTGCCTGAATTCAAATGAAACCGCCCATCTTTAAAGTTTGCGCGTGCTCCCTTGTTCGGTCATTTGAACATTTTCAAGTTGGTCCTACGTGGAAATTTCTAAATGTTAGGGGGAGGGGGGGGGGGGGGTTCGTATACCACCCTCGTGATGCAATCAAGCTACGGCCTGGCATGCCTTGTGGTACAGCTTCGCCTCTTACCGCTGCCACCGATAATTGGAGGGCAAATTTAACAATTTGCGCGAAATAAAAAAAAAAAAAAAACGAACGGCACATTAAAACGGTTTGCCGCTTCTTGAGGTTGTCTGACATTTTGTGCACGTAAGGTACCAGCTCGGGTCTCATTTTGCTCACTTTCGTTTGCGTCTTTGCCATATATGTATGTTATTTTACTTTCTGAAAGATTCCTTCCACCACATTCGTCACGATCGAATCAGAGTAGCGCGCTGACAATAGTCTGGTCACTTGGCTCTTAATGCGTGTCTGCATCCGGTGTGCCCACGACCTTCTGAGAGCCGACTCTATGCATAGCGTGGCGATTCCTCTTTTAATTACCTTACAATGCGTGAAGTCATAAGGCAGGAGTTACTTTTGGGACCGTCGGAAATACATACAGCACGAGTGTCCTTCCAGCACCTTAAAACTCAAATGTAACTGTAGACTACCATGCTTAGGCAGTTCAATGGGGAAATTAAATCCTTTCCTATGGTGCCTAAAAGCCTCCAACACTGAATCCACCTCATCAAAGTACGGCAAGGACGATATCTTCTTTAAAAACAATAAATAAATCATCTAGGTATCTAGAAACATTAAAAACGTCAAAATCATTGAGAGTCTTTTCAATCGTGCTATTTTTGTTGCTTAAAAAAAAAAAAAAACTCTCAAAAGTGTTTGATGAGATTCTTGATTTCTTCAAGGAACGAACCAATGCATGGGATATGCCGTTTCCATGCATATTTAAGACATTGTTTTCTTCACTTCCGCATTTTGAATTGTTGGAGGCCGTAAGGGCATCTATAAATAAATGACAGTGGCGTTATTCCTTTCCGGAATAAGGCAAGAGGGACAGTCGGCAATTTTCTAACTGTGCTAGAAGCGTACCTTAATAGCACTTTTATTTTATTTGAAAACCAGCTTTCGTACAAAAAAGAATCATCTGCATTGGGTCGTGCGTGGCCCGCATACTATATAACTTTTTTTTTTTCTTTGGCAAAAAGAATTCGCAAGCTTGAAAAGACTCTCCGTGATTTCGACGTTGAAGTTTTTAGATACTACGTAGATATTCTTTATTGTTTTAGTAAACGATTGCCTTTGACGTGCCCTGATGTATGTGAATTCAGTGTTAGACGCTTTTAGACAGAAACGATTAACTTTCACCCATGAACTGCAGTGTCTTTTTAAGTATACATCTTTGTTTCATAAAAATACAAAACTAGCGTACTTCATTTGCATAGCTTTTTTTTACCGAAGAGAAGACTAGCCTATACTGGGCCGTGCCTCGCTGCAGTGTCCCCTCCATAACGAAGTAAGCCACTAGAAAACGCGCAGTTCTTTCGTTATCATGCTCTGCAAAGTGGGGCGGACGCCGACCTGAGCGGAACAGAAACGCAAGACGGCAATCTTTGCGTTAAAAAAAAAATAAACATAAAACGATGCAAAGAAAACTTTAAGCGAGGAGGAATATTCTTTGCTGGCGGCGTCTGGCAAATGGCGTCCGCTTCATCAAGCGTGAAGATAACTGCAGGCAATCGACGCCGGCTCGGGAAAAACCTTTTCCCGACAGGGAAAAAAAAAAAACGACGTTTTCCGCTTTCTCTTTGAATGGCAAAGCCACACCTAAACGCCTCAAGAGCGTTATATGGGAAGGCGGGGTCGTTCCTATAGGGTTGCCAAAAGCCTTCGCGGCTGCGATAGCGCGCTTCAGTCCTTCAGAGACGGAGTACACGCGCGTTAAAGGTAATGAGATTGCAAGAAGCCTTTCACTCTTTTAGAAAGGTAGATATGTTGTCTGGAACTTAGTCTAAACTATACACTAAAAAAAAAAAAAAAGCAAAAAGACGTGCGTGAGTTACTTTTTTTTGCAGAACACGAGAACAGCCAATCACAGCAAACACGACTTATAACAGCGAGTGTCGCAGTCAGAAATTGTATTAGATAAAAAAACAAAAAGTGATATGCAGAGAGGAGGAACAAATAACAATTAAAACGTCATGCTCACTGTCCCGATGTATTTTATTTTATAATATTTTATTTTGTCCCATGGGATATCGAGTTTTTTTATTCTCTGAGGCTATTGTTCGCCGTGGTTTCTGTTGTGCAGAAAAGTGAATGAGCGTACTGTTCCTTAGAGTGCAGGCACTTACATGGCCGAGCGAAAATTCTTCCCATATGTACGGCGACTCTAAAGCCTTGGCGAAATATTGATGGTCCCCAATTTGGCTCAAAATTGGTTCAACACACATCGGAACTAATAACCAAAAGCTCAAGTAACAATATATATATGTATATATAGGGTGGTCCAAGTCACCAGGCTCGATCTAAAATGGACCGTAAAAATCGACACCTGCACGTAACAATCCAAACTTCGTCAAAAGAATATTTCACAAGTCGTTTTTTTTTTTTTTTTTTGCAAAATTACAGAGCGTAGCTCTTTGTAAAAAACAAGGCCAAGAAACTTGCCAGGGTCTACGGCGGGCAGCGACGCAGGCGACAGGGGTCCAGTAGCGGGGTGTGTTTGGCGTTCGTATTGATAGATGGCGCTACCTCCTTATCGCGACGGCTCGCGACCACCGTGGTTTTTAAAAATGAACATAATCTTTTTGAAATATACCTTCGGTTAAGAAAGAAATTCGGACACTAAAAGCAGAACTTAAAGTAAAAAAACGCGTCTGCACAACGACGGCGCTTTTGCTGCCAACGGATTTCGTCTGCGTGTCGTCTGCTTTCTTTCGCTGGTCGGCTGCACCCAACGTTACTAGATTACCTCAGTTGTGGAACTCCCGCGGAAGGGGGTACCCCCCCTCACTCACCTCAATCCGCCTAGAGTCGTTCGAAGCGCCATCTATATTTTCGTTTCATAACTGTGCATCCTAAAGAGCACAGCTGAAGCGCCAAATGGCGATCACAACGCCGCCATTTCTCCCGCAGCGGTCACTCGAGGAACTGCACGTGACATCTATTTTTGGCTTCAATCGGGTTACAGGGGTCCCACCCCCGTCGCCCTTGCGGACGCGCCGCGAAATACTCCCACAGTTAATATGCGCCTAGGTCGGGACGCGCTACCTGAAATCCCCGCTGAGGCATGGTTGTATAAAAACAATATTAATTGTGCTGCAAAACCTTGAAAACTAAAAATTTTAGAAAACATCACCCGCCCCCATTTTGTACTAATCTCCAATAAAAGTTACTACAAAAAGAGTTTTTTTCGTTGGTTTTTACGTTTCTAGTGACGTTGAAACGAACGTATCCCGATTCAGTTGCCAAAGCAGCCGTCCGGCGGCGCGTCGAGCGAATCTTGGCGAGTCGTGGTGAGTGAGGGGGGGTACTGTTCGTGCATGCAGCGTCTATGAACAGTTCCGTAACTGAGTTAATCTAATAACGTTGGCTGCACCTTCAGACGCTGCTCCCTACGCCATCTAGCAATACGAACGCCAAACACACCCCGCTACTGGACTTGGTCGTCTGGGTCGCCGAAGCCATAGACCCTGGCAAGTTTCTTGGCCCTATTTTTTACAGAAAGAGAACTACGCTTGGTAATTTTACAAGAAAAAAAAAAAAACAAACAAAAACGGCCTGTGAAATACACCTTTGAGGAAAATTTTAGATTGCTACACGCAAGCGTCGATTTTTATGGTCCATTTTAGATTGAGCCTGGTGACTTCGACACCCTATATATATACAGGGTGTCACAAAAGAAAATTTACACGGTCTTTTTTACCGTAAAAATAAACTAGGCATCGCCGAACGCTCATTCTCCGCCCAAAGGTAGCGCTAGAGGTCACAGCCAAATGCCAAAGTTTCAGCCAGATCGGATAACTTAATCAAAAGTTATAACTGATTTTCTGAAAATTTCAATGGGAAAATGGCGGCCGATGGAGTTTTCGAGCACATGGGGCTCTATGACACCAGAAACCGAAAACGGGCAAAAATGGGCTCCATTTTCCCATTAATATTTTCAGAAAATCGAAGTTAATGAAGCTTGAAATTTGGCTCGAGAGACTTTACTCGCAACACTAAAAAAATACTTGATGTCAGATGGCGCAAGCTACCGCCCGTTATAAAGGGTCCAGCCAAACGATCACCGCGATCATGACGACTCAAACCGCGCTGTCACAAAACTCATACGTACACCATACAAAAGACACGGCGCTCGCTGCCGGCATGATGGCAGAATTATATTTACAGACACGCTTCAAGTGTGTTCCAGGCACGTTTGCTTCGAACATGTCTACACGCAGTGTTTGTGTGACCAATGTTACGGGACCACCATGCCTCTGACAGAGCCCGCAGGCTGTCTTTTTTTTTTTTCTTTTTTTTTTTCCTTTTTGTGATGTATTAGTAGTAGTGTGACCGGAGGTTTAAACTACCTTTGTGACCTGACTGACCCCTGCCGCAATCAGTCTTCTGATCGTTCAGTACATGCTGACCGAGCATTGTTAGAGGATCAAACAAAAAAACCCTTAGGCGATCCTCTCTTGAGTCATGAACGAAGTGCAAACAATCGATTCGCCGCCCACCGCACATGTTCCTAATGGCCCGGCGATAGCGGGGCGGTTGCGTCACGGACGTGCCGCGAGAAATATCTGTTGTTCATCGCTTTTCTCTTTTTTCCTTTTTTTTTTTTCTCACATGTATGTATTCACTGTCGAGGCCCCCAGCCATTCGGGACACGGGTATCGGCATTTGTAAGATCGTTTGGTGGTTCAATAAATCGCTCGGTCGTCGGTCGCCGCTGCGGTCTTTCGATTGGGCAATAATGCTTTTGTCTGGATAGAAGAAGAGCGAAGATGGATTGGGGAGGGGGGGGGAGGGGGGGTGACAGTGATGCAACGCCTTCTAAATATTAAAGCCGCAGCTCTAGATTGTCTACATCAACTACCGCGATCCTGCGAGCAGCGCAGATTGTGGATTGGACACGAAAGCCGTGCCAGCGTTCGGCTGGGAGTCGTGACCAATCAGGGAGAACAGCTAGAGTTCCGACCTTGGGCTGACGCAGCACCTATCATATTCATTCTGTACCTTGCGCCGGCCTGCGGTATGTGACGTAAAAGATGAAGCACTCGGGGCGTCGACGTGTAGGAGACGTCGGGTGACGCTGGCGTTCTGAAGCATAGCTATTTGTCGTGTGCGCAACGCTCTCAGGTTTTTCCTGTATGCAGAGTCGTGTATATAGAGAGGTTTGGTCAATGGGAGGCGCGGACAGAGCCCGGGCTCCCAAAGTGGGCTTGGCATGCCCTCTTAGTCAACCAGAAGCCGAAAAGAATCCCCTAGCGGTGGTAGCGAGAAAGAGTTTTAATCGTTCTAAATAATCGCCTAAGAGTTACATGTAAAACCCTTCATGGTTGAAAGTAGGGTGCACGTGATGTTTCAATCATGATCATGCAGAAAGATGTAAGAAACGAATGTGCCGCTCGAACACTGTTTTGATCGGACAGGGTGTGACCGCTCGGAAGGCAGATTCCCGGCCCTCGGCCCTCGGCGCCTGGCGTATATATACGTATTATGTCGATCGTTCCGCTAGTCGCACTCTTCCAAAATGATTTGGGATGATCGTGATTGAAACATCAGGTGCACTATATTTTCCGTCAGCGAGAGTTACTCCGACGTACTTATTAAGTTTGTTCCTCGCGACCACCGCCAGGGTGTTATTTCCGGCTTTTGGCTGGCCACATTCGAATTTCTGAAGACGCCCTGGAACACACCCAGCCCGCTTTCGGCCAATGGCGCCTCCTCATTTGTCTCCTATACTTCCCAATGAATGGCCAAACTCTCTACATATACGGCTCTCCCTGTATGTACCGAAACAGGGCTGAAGGCTCTTCTTTCCCGCAAAGCGCTTGGGACGTGCCAATCACAGTGATCTCCGGAGGGCGTTTGGCGCCGTAGAATGGCGCCGACCCACGTCTTCGCGCAGCAAGTGACGTCAGCAGAAATCGACTGACAGACGACGCTCTTCAGTCGCTTAGTTTCGGTTTGGAGACGTGTCACAGTGTCGCGTGTTGACGACCGTAGGTATGACGGACCGGGAACTCCGACAGTCGGAGTTCCCGGGCCTTCTTCAACATAATCAGGCTCGTATACCTTTTTCAGGCAATTAGCCAACCAGTTAACTCATTTCGCTTCTTTTCGAGTGGCCTCCATGACCCCCAAATTAACTCGAATTCAATTAAAAAAAAAACACAGTACCGACTATTAAAACGTCCTGTATATAATAACCTGCCTGCGACATTACATGAAAAATATTACGTCACTAAATATTTTTGATGATCGTCAAGGTGTCTTTTTTCTTAAAAACTAAGGTATTAACTCCTCCATTAACATTGTAGTTTAAAAAAACACCGAGAAATTTCGCTCAGTCCCTCTTCAACACTGGCGAGAGTCGCGAGACAACTTGCGCTCACCATGTAGTGCCGGGGCGTGCTTGAGGTTCCCTACTCGACGCGAGTTCTACCTGCGTTCTTTGTTCATTTTTTTTTACCTGGCTTTGCAAGGGCGAAAGAGAGACGTGCTGATGGGCCTCAATCTCGTCGGAGCTCTTTAGATGGAGTCTACGTGCCAACGAGTCTATTCTCCAACTCCCAACTACGCTCGTCCGCGCGAAAAATTAACCCGCTGTTTCGTCCGTTCGTGAACTGCTTCTTGTATTTGCCATTTGTACTTTTATAGTAAGCTACACCTTAAGAAACGCATAAAAAAAAATCAGAAAGTAAGAAGCGTTTTAAAACATGAAATACTTATTAACGAAACCGTGCACCAATCCCGAAAAATCTGTAGGTTCGTCCGCAAGTTTTGCGCTAAACTTAACGGGGAAATTTATGTCCCGTGACCTACACACAGCGTGGAAATTGACGTCAAGTGACCTATGCGTCCATTCTGTTTCCCCGCTAGATTTAGCAGGAAAATTCACGACTTGTGTCATTAACAAATGTTCAGTTTCCCCGCTATATATGGCGGTGAAATTTACGTCACGTGATCCTTACGCCAATTCAGCTTCCTAGCTAAATTTAGCGAGGAATTTGGCGTCAGGTGACCCAAGCTCCAATTCTGTTTCGCAACTAACTTTTGCGGGGGAAAATCGACGTCACGTGGCCTGTACAACAATTCAGTTTCCCGGCTAAATTTGGCGGGGAAATATATGTCACGAGATAACACCAATTCCCTTTCTCCGACTCTCTCCTCCCTTCCTCCTTGCCGTAGCGGTTGCCGACGCCGATTACGTTTTTGGGCGCTCGTACGCGAGTGGGAGGCAGTGTTGTACACGTTACTCGCAAAAAGGAACGAAGGCTCGTTCCTCGTTCCTTCTGATTTTCGGAACGCGTTCCGTTACAAATTCCATATGAGAAAAAAGGAACTCGTTCCCGTTACTGTAAAAAAAAAACCAAAAAACTGGAACGTATTGTTACGTATACGTTGCTTTTGTATTTTGCTAATTACCATATTTAGTTAAATCATGCAAAGTTTTCTTTATTTTATCTATCCCATCAAACGTGAACATACAAACTTGAATGCCGTGATGGAAGGCCACCAGGAGAAGAAAACAAGCGGAAGCAGGGTTTCATTTGTTGAAATGTTCACCTTTAAAAATCTCAGCTTTTAACTATATTCATGTTTGTTGTGAACGATTCAGACGAGCCAAATGTTCAGTTACCCCATTGCACGAGCGTTTTCCAACAACCCCACACGTTTCAATCTAACAAAGTCCCTTGTTCGAACTTAGCAACAGTTGCTTCTCGGTGTTGCTGTCCGCAAGACGAGCAAGTGAAGGAGAGGATAGGGTTTTTGAAATGTCAGTCTTGAAAACTACAACTCCTTCTTCGTGAAGTTTGGATTCTTTGTTCAGTTTGAAGGTGGGGGAGGAGGGTAGAGGGAACAAGGCTTAATTTTTCTGTATTTTTTAATTGACTAATGTTCGAGAGACAAGGGTGCGTTCGATGTCTGGTAACCTGCTTTTGTTATAACTCTAGGTCTCTTTGTGGGAGTTCAGTGATGGCTGTAGTCGACCTTAGATTTCTGGGAGTATGAGGATTCGTAAAAAGGGGGGGGGGGGGGGGGCAAAAAAAAGTAGCTCAGTTTGTAACGCTCCTCTTCCTGTATCTTTCCCTTCGACTAAAAGTTTTACTTTTTGTACCACAATCTCGGGCACTGAAAAAAACAAACAAATCAATGTCCACTAGCTCTCCTGCACACGACTGTTACCAAGCAGGACCACACAAGACAAACCCTAAGATAACTAACCGAAAAGTTAACGAGATTCTGCTCTTTGTAAAGATATTGTTTTTATACTTTTAGAATTTTTCTCTTAGAAATAAGCAAAAAATAACCCCACCGGACGAAAAAAAGGAACGCCGTTCCTTTTTCTGTTTTAGTAAAAATGTAACGAGTTCCCGTTCCAGTTCCACCGATGCAAAATGGAACGGCGGCGTTCCTTCGTTCCTCCTAATAGGAACGCGTACCAGGAACGCCGTTCCTTGGAACGCCGTCCCGTACAACACTGGTTGGAGGACACCACTTTGCGACGTCCCGGTAATCGCGTTATGACTACGAGACTGTGTACTCATTCCCCTTTTGACATCTCTTATTTTTTAACGAAACGATCTTTGGCAATTTGCTCTGGATTTCGTGAAGCCGTGGCCTGTGCCGTCCCATAATTCAGCGCGCGCAGTGTTGCATTATGGGACGTAACAGACCTACACACCAATTCAGTTTCTTCGCTAAATTTAACGGGGAAGTTGAATGGGCAATATGCAAAATAGCAGCGCCCCTAGCGGTTCAGGTGCACTCTGGGAACAAGAGACTGTGTCAACGGGTAGTTTCAGTTTCGGTTTCGCCGGGTTTTGCATATTTCGTCTGCTATCATCCCCGCACCGCCATTGCTCACGTCGCCGTGGTGTATAGACGCTTTACAGCAGCTGTGCATGGGCGCCGCCATAACCGACCTTCAGTTTTTGTTTCCTCTTAATTTTATCACTTGCCTCTATCATTATCTTTGCAAGGCAGGTTATTGCCATTTCAGATTCGACTGTGTCCTTCTCCCCAGCGTTTGCCTTTGTGGAGGATCGCCAAAGCCCTCTTCAGTGGCTTGGTATCTCGGTAAGACAAGAGAAGGTCGGCAATGGCGGCTGTAATTTGGCGCGTGTGTAAAGCGTCTATAGGTCTATGACGTCCCATGATGCAACGCTTGCATCGCTGCATTATGAGAGGTCACAGACCTACACGCCATTTCAGTTTCCCCGCTAAATTTAGCGGGAAGTTCAATTGGAGTATAGGTCACATGACGTCGATTTCCCCGCTAAATTTAGCGGGAAAGATAACATCCCGTGACCTACACACCAATGCAGTTTCCCCGCTAAATTTAGCTGTGAAATTGATGTCACGTGACTTGAGGTCACGTGATGATAAATCGTTTCAAGTTCGCAACACAATCATCCAGCAATTTGCCATGCAGTCGTTTTTTTACGCCGTGATAATTCAGCAGATCTGGTCTGAAACGGCTCTGAGTTAGGTTCGCAGCCAATGAGATCGCAGCATTCGCCGATGAGAACGCCGGAGAACCAATCATGAAACAAGTAGCCTGAACATCACAAGACACGCCCTGCGTTTCTTGCTTTTCTTAAAAAAAAGAACTAAATATATACTTGAATTAAAAAAAAAAACTGTAAAAGTAAGTTTAATGCAGGCACCTTGAATATCATAAGTTTCGTTTTGATTTTATCAGAAGGAGCGACGTCGGCCGCAGCCGAGCCTACTGTTCCTGCCCACCGAGTGTAGGAGAGCGCGAGAGCGCAGGGTAAAAGTAACGAAAGTGACGTCATCGGCGGGGTCAGGTGACCCTTGCTCGCCACCAATGTTATTAGATTACCTCAGTTGTGGAACTCCCGTGAAAGGGGTACCCCCCCCCCCCCCCCCTCAGTCACTTCAGTCCGCCTCCGGTCATTTGAAGCGCCATCTAGATTTTCGTTCCATAACTGTGTTTTCCATAGAGTACGGTGGAACGCCATCCAGACGCTGCGCTTCGAAACATACGTATCCCATAAAATACACTGCAGTTCCCAAAGCAGCCGTCCGGCGCGTCGAATGACGGGAGGCGAGTTGTGGTGAGTGAGGGGGGTACTGCTCGTGCATACAGCGTCTATGAGCAGTTCCGCAACTGAGCTAATCTATTAACGTTGCTCGCCACTAAGCTGACTCTGAGATGGTGATGTCAGGACGTCCTTGACAAATAACAGGCGAAATGTCCTGCAACAACCCCTCCATGCTTTTTTTTTGTGGGGGATGTTTTAGTTTATCCTAATTCAAGTGCGATAATCAAATTTACTTTACAAAAGACAACGGAAGTGTGACGGTGGTCAGTGTGCTAAAATTGATTTATTTTGCTACAAAAACGAAGCGGTTCGGGCAGGATCATATATATCACACGTGAAGGAGATGTTGACCTGCGTTAAAAATATGAGCATTTGTTGATTTTTAGAAGTTTAAAAGCAGAATGCAACAATTTCTATTTTTTACGTACTTGTTTTTTTGTTGTTTTTTTTGTTAAATTTGCACGATGCACGAACGCGCCGACCATAACTGTCCGGGAACAGCAGCACCAAGGCCGACAGTCCCTGCCACCGTCTCCGCCACCTTCCCCGCTCCTCTGGTTCTTCGTCCGTCCGCAAGAGGGTGAGCGGCGGGCAGGAGTTGCGAATAAATATTTAAAGCGACTACAGGGGATTACACTCCAAGACATCTAGAGCGCCCACATTTCCGGTAAGCCCTTGGGAGTACTCATCGCCGCAATCAGCGCAGGAAGATCGACGAAAATGTTGACCCAAAAAGACAGTCTGCGCTGTCAATCAGCATAACGTTGCACCATGCTCAGTGCGTAAACAGTTTTTTTTTTCTCAGTTATATAAACACTTTCAGCCTCGACATTCACCGAGCTCCCTCTGCAGTGACTGGCTCTCTTAGGTGCTACGCGGGAAAGTGGAAGATGAATTCATCTTCGCTCCACGTGGGGCTTTGTGTGAGCGACGTAACAAAAGTCGAGGGACGGGCTAATTAACCAGAGCATCATCAGCACTCTGTATGGCGACACAGCAGCAGAAAATAATCCTTCATATGAGCGAAGGTACGGTCCATGATAATCTCTGCCCTGTTTGCGCCCACGTACGAGAAAGGTCTTACCGAACTGGAACGCGAATGCTTGTCCATCTATACTCGCCGTGTGCGGCCAGCGCGCTCGCTCCGAAATAAGCCGGGATTATCGCTGGATTAGCGTCCCGTCCCCCAATCCCCGGGGCCCATTCGGCCTGTAAGTGGGCGGCGGTGCGCCATCGAACGAGTTCTCTCGATTAGAGTCTAAATGAAAGTTTGCGCATCGGGTTCTCGTTCTCCTCAGGTTACGTCCACGTGTTCGGTTTCGTCCTCTCTAATGTGTCTGTTGCCAATTAGGATGCACGATGGCATTTTGCTTTTATTTGTAACGAAGGGTGTTTTGGCATCAGTTTCACAAGGTTCTCCCTCTTTAATGGATGCTGTATCAGAGCGACCTGACTCATTTTAAGTTGTGAAGAAGTATTACACACATGCTGGGCGAATTACAGGACAGCTGCGTCTCTTTCAGCTTCGCAACTTACCATCATCAACGCAATCTGCAGTTCATTTAGCTTGTTTATCTTCCTTGTAGTTTGAGTAAGATCAAGAGTGTGATATATAGGGTCATAAATATTTGTAGAGCAGGAGATTGAAGGAAAGCAGGACCCTCTACCGAAGATCAGGTTTTCATTATTCGCTATATCTTACATTTATTGGAGCTTCTTTAGTCTCATGGCACATGGTAGATCGACTCGGCATCACTAGAGCTTGGTCAAAGAAACGATTTTGCTCGCAAACGCAATGTGCGCGACCAATAAAGCTGATTCACATCATGCGGTTTTGCTTGCGATTTCGCAGCTGTGACGTCGAGCACCACAGGCACAGCTTCAGAAACTCTTTTCGTGCCACACGAGCAACGTAGCAACTGCAAAATCGCGAGTGAAATTGCAACAGGGGCACAGGTAAGCAATACGTCCTGTCCCACACATCGTCTCTGCGTCCTTGGCATTTTCGAGTCAAACAGTTCCTCGCACCTCCTCATTCGGTGAACGTGCTTCGTATACGTCACAAGGATGGGTCGAGCCGTGCAGCAGACGTTTCTATAGAGTGTAGGGAAGTTAGCGTGGATTGACTCATTGATCTTCAGAAGCTCATGCGTGTATACGGCCCCGCGAAGCACAAGAACATTGATCCTTGGTCTTCCTTGAGTTAGTTTGGCTTCTAAGAAGTGTTATTGGCACCATATAGTTTAATGGTTAAGCATTCGTCACAAAAAAAGATGGCACTCCTTACTCCCTGAAACCGCACGACCTATGGCGCACGATACAGACTGCCCCATTGGTTTGTAGAACTTGTTAAAGAACGTCGAATGATCGGTGTTTTGGTTGCCTTATAATGCAGTATATACTTATCGACTTTCGAGAGCGATGAACATAAATACAAGAAAATATAAAACGCACTTAGTTGCGGGAGTTGTTTGCTAAGTGCATGGCCAATCAATGTTACACGTCCGACTTTCAGTCGCAAACCTACGGTGTCAAACACTTAAAAAGAAATGCACTCTCCCTCTTTCTTGCGCGCACACACACACACACGCGCAAGCATGGGCACACGCTAACATACATGTGAGCACACACACATAAGCACACATACACACAAACATACGCGCCCGCGCGCACACACATATGTAAACACACTGGCGTATACACATACGAACACACACGGACGTGCACTTAATAGGGTTTCCGTTTCTACTCTTTCGAAGTTAAAGTATTGACATATGCAGATGATATAGTTTTCTTTTGTGCCGATAAACGCAGCGTCGACAATGTCCTTACAATAATACAAGAGTTCTGTGACGCGACCAGCGCACTCGATAATAAAGAGAAAAGCGTAGGTTTGTGGTGTGAGCAATGGGCCACAACACCAACAACACAACACAGAGTTTGCTGGAATATCCTGAAGCTGCATCGCTTCTCAGTACTTGGGAGTTCCTCTTAACTGTATTAGCAACAATGGTCATTACTGGACTGAGCATGTGTCAAAAGTAAAATGTCAAGCTGGCAAGATGAAATCGAACCAGTGGTCACTTTTCAGGCGAGCTAAGACTTGTAATATTAGGATAGGGCCAGCTTGAACTTGGGAGACGAAAAAATGTGAAAAACAAAGATCTTTGTTTCTCACGTTTTTTCGTCTCCCAAGTTTAAGCTGGCCCTATCCTAGTAATGCACCACCTAGCTCAACTCAAGCCTGTCATGTGTTTCCCGCAGCCAAACTTTGGTATATACTCCAAGTGATTTGCTGTACTAGAAGCCATATTCAAAAATTCCACAGAGTGTTTGCTACTTTTATATGGAGTTCCACTTGGGAACCTACGCGACGTAATAACCCCTTTCGCACCATCAATGTCGGAGGTCTCGGTCCCATTCACATCTTTCTAAAGGAAGTAAGATCTCGGTTTTTATTCTTCAGAACTGCATCTCATCGTTTCCTTCGTACTCACTTGCAGACGGAACTCTCGAGTGCATTACCTTATCTGGTGGTTACCCGCAAGCAGATCACGTCCTTTGGGGTACCTCAAAGAAGTAGTGAGCGCGATTGAGTTTCTAATAGCTCGTTTTTTTTTTTTTTTTTGAGCATTTACTTACGGTTTCACGCAAAGTCTTATATGCTGATCTGATTGACATAACGTTCCCGAAACCTTTGTACCGAAGCATATATAGTGAAGGCCCAGGAAAAGATGTCCTCAGACTTGTCCGAAAACTGCATGTCTCGCCTACAGCAAAGTCATTTTTCCCTAAGCTCCATAGTTCTACGTTACCTGTAAAACCCTGGCTCCGTGAACGCGGAATGTTTGTGCCGTGGTCAATGATTAGACCTATTGCAATATTACCCAAGCATAAAAGAGAATGCAGGGATTGGTGTTCCACGCGCCGCACGTGCTGGCCTCAGCAGTAGTAACTTTTCTATAGACGCTTTACACACGCGCCAAATTACAGCCGCCATTGCCGACCTTCTCCTGTGTTACCGAGATACCAAGCCACTGAAGAGGGATTTGGCGAGCCTCCACAAAGTCACACGCAGGGGAGAAGGACACAGTCGAATCTGAAATGGCAATAACCTGCCCTGCCGTGGTAATGATGGAGGCAAGTGATAAAAATAAGAGGAACCAAAAACTGAAGGTCGGTTATGGCGGCACCCATGCACAGCTGCTGTAAAGCGTCTATAGCAAGGACCTAAAACAAATGGCATCTTGCACACGCGTTCGTCAACGCTTTATTTTGGTTATTCACTTCGAATCTTTTATACGGGGAAGGCGTGCGCGTGTGGCGCGTGGAACACCAATCCCTGCATTCTCCTTGATGCTTGGGTAATATAGCAATAGGGCTATTGCCGCCTTTGTAACCAAGCGGAAACTATAGAGCATTGTTTTATTTTCTGCACTGATGGTTACCTTTTCCGGGATGTCCTACAAAGGACACTGAAAAAAAACATTCAGCCTCTCCGCTTTCGTGAAGAAGGAAGACCAGCGGAGCTGTACTCGATACACTGCCGCAACACGCACGCGCCCGTTTCCCGCTTTTTCTCATCCGACACGCCGCCGATCGTGGATACGTCTCCGGCAAACCAGAGTCGGTCGCACACGGCGCACGTGACGCCAAACGGATTCTCCACGAACTCCCTCCGGAACCTCGCCGTCGCACCCGGGATTCGGGAACTGTTCCGCCGGCGTGGAGTGCAGTCGTCGCCGGGCCTCGCGCTTGCGCTTGGCCTCCGTGTCACGATCGTCGTGCGGGGCGTTGGCCCGCCGGCGCCCTCTACATCGCTGGTTCTGTTCTCGGCCACGGCTTTCCAGGCGAGCGATGTGCTCTTCTTTGGCAAGGGAATCTGAAGCGGTGGATGCAGTGGAAGTCGAAGCGACAGCGGCTTTGCGGCGGTTGCGGACCCATTCGCGCTACTGCGTACGTCGCCGCTCCTTCCGCAGCCAGTCTTCTTTCCCCGAAAGGACGCGCGGCCGGCTCATCCTGAGTCCAAACCGAAGCTGATAAGAGCGTAGGAAACAGCGCGTAAAACAGACGAGAACGAAGAAATACTCGGGACGAGCGCTGCGCTCATTACGTGTGCTTCTTCGCCCTCGTCTGTTTTTCGCGCTGTTTCCTACGATGAATTCCCACCAACGAGCCCAACTATCCATTCTTCTATTATAGCTGGAAAGGTTGCCGCCATCTACGAGCGACGGTGGCAACCAGACTGGTTGTGTGCTTGCCGCCGTCGCTTATAGGTGGCGGTAGCTATCCAGGTAGGTTTGTGTCGACATGCGTTTGATACCGGACACAATCCTGGGGAACCTAGCCCTTAAGAGCTCCGCTGTAAAAACGAATTGTTTGCCGATCTGCAGCCGCCTGTCGGGGTTACGGGAACTAAAATGTCAGCCAGCGTCCTTGGGGGATACGCGGAAGTAAACAAAACCTGTCCCCCTCCGCTGCTATACTCGCCGTCAGCCCCGTGGCGAACCGTCCTTTGTGTCGATCGCTCGCCGCAACATTCGACGAGGCTAATCCTTTAAAAGTCGACATTCGTGGAGGAAGCGGCTGGGGTCTCCGAAGGGAGGACCCAAGGGGAAACCACGTGAACCCCCAGAGTACGTCACTTGAAAGTCGACGTGGAGAGTTGAGAGGCACTTTCACCTTCGATTTGTTTATTTTTTTTTAAATAAGATCTATAGTCGGTTACAAGTTAAGAAGGTAGGAGATGCTCCTCCCACAAGCGTGATGCGCCGGTTTCAAATCCCTCCGCAGTCGAAAGAAGAGTTCACTGGAAACGCTCCTTGTTCCGCTTCAATAGATAGATAATGGCCACAGAGGTGTACCAACTTGTCTTCGACCCCCACTTTTTAAGAAAGCGACCTTTGTATTCATCGGAGGAGGAAGCGAGCCCCTGAAAGCAGCCTTTGTATCCATCGGAGGGGGAAGCTAATCCCTGAAAGTCGTCTTTGTTTCCATCGGAGGAGGAAGACTCTAATCTCCCTCTCGTGGCTTCCGCAATGCTAAGTCAAAGTCGAAAGATAAAGCAAATATGTACAGAAAGGCAAGACCCTCCTCGCGCGTTGGCCGCAACGTCACGGAAACGATGGGACGCTATTGGATGCGGAGGTGGCGGAGGGATATATGATTCCCTTTGAGGGGCATTTGCCGCTACCTTCTTGACTTGTAACCTACTATAGCGCTTGCAAGAAAATACGGTTTTCGGCTTTTCGTTCCATAGGTGACGCAGATTAATTTCCGCAGTTAATTAACCAAATTTCGAAAATTGTTGCACAGCCTCTTTAAAATTGAACGATAGTTTTCCTTACGATCTGTTCATGGGGTTGCATAGCCTCTGGAAAACAAGAATGATTGACAGGAACGCTGACCCTCCCCGATCTACCAAATCCAATTTTATTGAAACCGTAACCCATGCACGAAATATATCTAGTTATCTTCACAAGCGGCCAGAGTGGTATGTTCTTTTTGATCGATGCATCTATCTACCTAACTTTTAGCATGTGCATTTTGTTTCTATTTAATATCCCTTTCTGCTCCTTCTGTCTATTTACGACGAGTCTCTGAGAGGATTAGATAAGAGATTATATGTAATAGGAAATGTGACGTGATAAATTTACCATGTTGTAGTCTTGAGTGGTGTCTTAGTAATACTTCCACGTAACAAAAAAAAAAAAAAAAAAAACGGTGGCCGAGTGGGCTAGCGCATACCAGCTCAAAGCACGTTCAGTTCAGTTCAGTTTATTATATCTCAAAGGCATTTCAGATGAAATGAATTACATGACGGGGGATGAAATGACTTATACAGATAGCAGAAGAGTGATGACAAGGTAATTAATAGAAAAACGGGGAAAACTGCAAACTAATAGGACAGATATCAAAACATAACATGTAGAAAAAGTAATTAACAGATAAACATTTTATAGATCAACACTTTTCAGGAGTGCCTTGCAGAGTTCACGGAATGTCTTAGGGTTAGATTCACGTACTATGGTTTCAGGAAGGGAATTCCAGTTAGTAATGGCGAGAGAAAGTGGGGAATTTTGAAATTTATTACTTCTGGCAAATAGACGTTTAATTTCTAGGTTGCGGTCGTGACGCAAGGAGATGTGAGGTGGTGGGTGACAGTTGATGTTTCGAAAATCAGAAGAGGAATAGTAAGTTTTGTGAAAAATGACAAGACGATCAAGTTGAGTTCTTTGAGATAGAGGGCATAGGTCGAGGTTGAATTTTAGTGCAGTTACGCTTGACGTTCGTGAGTAGTCATGTGTTATAAAACGTGATGCCTTGTTTTGCACCGATTGAGTTTAGTAATTAGATACGATTGATGAGGCCACCAAATAAAGTTGGCGTATAGTTCAATTTTGATTGGACGAAAGTTTTATAGGCAGTTAGTTTAACACAACGGGGAGTGGGGTATAAGTTACGTTTTATGTATCCTAGAGATCTGCATGCGCTAGCCACATATATATTGCCAATATGAGTATTCCAAGTTAGGTCTTCAGAAAATGTTACGCCTAAATATTTGTAAGTTGGTTCTTTTTTGAAAGGCAGTGTTAGTAAGCTGTAGTTACGTACAATAGGAGATCGCTGACCAGTGAATGTTAAAAGTTTGCTCTTGGTTAAATTGACCTTCATCTGCCACGCGTTACACCAATGAGAGAGAACATTTAGATCCTGCTGTAGTAGTATTGAATCTTCAGGGTTAGTGATGCGACGGTAAATTACGCAATCATCCGCGAAAAGCCTAATAGATGATGTTATCTGGTGAGGAAGAACGTTAATATATATAAGAAATAAAAGCGGACCGAGAACGCTGCTCTGGGGGACGCCCGACAGTACAGGCAGGCTTGGTGGTCTGGCATGCCCAAGGTGAACAGCTACGGTTAGTTAAGAATTCAGCTATCAAGAGTATAATAGATGGATGGATGTTAAGTTCAGATAGTTTGTATGGAAATCGCTGGTGAGGAACCGTGTCAAATGCTTTAGAGAAATCGATGAAGATGGCATCAGTGGGTTTAGAGGAATGAAAGTTGTTATGCAAATCGCTTACAAACTCAAAAAGATGGGTTTCGCTCGAATATCCCGACCTGAAACCATGTTGGTGGTTATATATTAATTTATTTTCCGACAAATAGTTCATGATGTGGGAGTAGACGACATGTTCAAAAATTTTGCATGGCACACTTGTCAGCGATATAGGTGTGTAATTCGAGTAGTCTTACTTGTTTCCGGATTAAAAAATAGGTAGAACTCTCCCGAATCTCCAGTCCTCCGGGAGGGTAGCCGAGTCAAGTGATTGTTGAAATAGTCTACAGAAAAGGTGTGCTTTGTTATTATTAGAAGTTTATGGCAAATATTGTCGTCGTCATGGGCTGAGCTGCGGGAGAGTTTTTCGATTGCATTCAGGATACCATTTCGGTCAAAGACAATAGGTTCGCAAGAAATGTTAAGTAGTCTATAGATCGGATCACAGGGTACTGTTAAGTCTTCTACGGTGAACACGGACGAAAAATTGTTGTTAAAGACGGTAGCAGATTCAAGGTTTGTTAATATTTCGTTGAGATCGTTGCTCAGCTTAGGGAGAGAGTCATCTTTCTTTGGACATATTGTTTTTCAAAATTTCCGAGGGTTGTTTAACAATAAATTTAGCAGGTCTTGCTTGAAGTATGTGTTCTTCGCATTTTTATGCTATTTTTGAATTCCTTAAAACAGTTCAAGTACTTTGACATATCAGACACAAGGTTGGTTTTTTTTAGCTTTGGCAAAGAGGCGCTTTTTTATTATTTAATTTTCTGAGTGTATTCGTAAACCAGGGTTGATCAGCATTCGTTTTTAACACAATTTGAGGCACGAATCGAGACTTCAACTGCTTAAACTCGTCTTCTAGTAATTTCCAGTTTGACTCCACAGATCTTTCATAAAAATGGTATTTGTATTCTGAAGTAAACTGCTCAAAAGCCTCGTTTAGGGCACATTCGTTAACCTTGCTGTATACATTGATGAGTTTAGGACTTATCTTTCTAGTTACTAATGGCAGAGACATTTCAACGAAAACCGCGTTATGATCGCTGATCCTGTCAAGAATACAAACTGACCGCACATCATCCGCACTCGAGGTGAAAACAAGGTCCAAAACAGAATTTAATCGTGTGGGTTCGTTTACAATTTGAGCGAGACCAAAGCTATGCATCAGGTTAGTAAAATTTGAAACTTCTGCACCCACCGCACAAGAGGCACGTAGAGCCAAAGCTCGCGCTGCAGAACCCAGCATCCTGGGTTCAATCCCCACCCCTGCCCGTTTCGATCTGGATGAGCTTCGTACCAGCGTGCGGTCGTGTATCACTTTACATTACTAACAGCTTTCGCGACGCTGTTAGTAATGTATCCAACGTTCAAAATCAAAATCCAACGTTCCTTTCATGTGTAAAATTTTGTGTTGATTATAGTGTGCTTGTCTTTAATCTTATATATTGTTTTCGTAAGGCACCTCCCATATACAATGTTTCGGCCCTGAGGGTAAAATAAATAAATAAATAAATATTGCGTGGTGCACGTTAAAGATTCCGGGCTAGTGGTTGTGCTGCACTGGCTAAATTTCTTACCTACAGCTGAGAGACAAGTCACCCGTTGAGGCAGATTAAGCTCAGGCAGTATATATAAACGTACCCACACCCAATTGTTTGAACACACACATATGTCTACACACGTACACACAAACGCACACACACGCACGCACACATATGTCCACACACACAAACGCACACACACACATGTATATACCTACACACGTTATTCACAGACACACGCGCGTGCATACGCGCGCACGCGTACACAAAAAAAAAACCCGCGCACGCAAATGCACACCTACACACGTTGGGCACTGACACGCGCGCGCGCGCACACACACGCACGTACTAACCTCCGCGCACGCACATGCACACACGTATGGAGACAACGATAACGGGGAGTGACACCTTGACAGGAAATTAGGCCTAGCACGTCTCTCGACGTGCGGGGATGACAGGGTGCGCCCCCTACCGCCAGGTCGTATTAATTGCCAGGCGCCGTGACAGCCTCCCGCAGCCCCGCTGCCGCTCCGCCGAAAACGTCGGACTGTCGCTTCCGCTTCCAGGGTGTTCTCAGCATGCGTGCCCGAACGGTGACACCTTTGTCGACCTCGTCACACGCGCGGCGTCAGAAAGAATGAATGCTGCGGCAAAAAGGGACGCTGATTAGGCCCGAAGAAGCGAAAATCGTCCGCGTCTTGGGTTCGCGCTCTTACAGACACGGGCACATCTCCATGTGTTTGTGAGTCTTTGTACTTACGAGCGGCGTCCGGAAGCATCGCTGCAGTCGGCATTCGCGATGGGCCATACGCTCACTCTGACGCCTTTATTTGGATTAATTTGGCTCTCATCGACGATCATTTCATCGCCTCTGACCAAACAGCATAGCGCTGAAAACGCAAACTTCTTTGGTCGTTAAATTAAGACGTTTAACTCTTTACTCGGCGGAAATAAAACCAATGTCAGACTGAAAAATACAAATTAAAATAAAAAACGGCAAAAAGGACCAGGGCCGGCTTGCTAGAACAGCGTCTCAGCTGTTACTGGGTGAAAGAAAGCAGTGCAAAAGGTGGGGCGTGCGAGCATCTTGAGACGCGTTTTGAGTCCCGCTCTGCTCGTGCGCTGGCTTTGGCATGCTTTCCTTACCCCTGTCCTAGCTGAGACGCTGTTTGTAACAAGTCGACCCAGACTGAGGTCTCACCAGCTATGTTTTTCTTCTAATAAGCTTACACACACACACACAACACACACACACACACACACACACACATACACACATATACATATATATTTTCCAAGACTTAACTATCACAAGTCCCACCTAAATTCGCCAAACTCCCGCTCTTCAAACATATGCGTCTTGATCAACACCACATAAACAAAATATTTGCAGCCATACTTCCATCTGGATCCAGACAGCACGCGAGAGGGAGCAAAAGAGAATCGTACCTAA